>CAJNJA010019348.1:0-10260 GCA_905231915.1 Symbiodinium necroappetens
TGGTGGGGGGTGGCGGTGGCGGTGGTGCGGCGGTGGGCGGTGGCGGTGGCGGTGGCGGTGGCGGTGGCGGTGGCGGTGGCGGTTGACGGTGGTGGTGATCATGATGTTGATGATGATGCTGATGATGATGGTGATGATGATGTTGATGATCCTGATGATGATAATGATGATGATGATGATGACGATGATGATGATGATGATGGTGGTGGTGACGGTGATGATGATGATGATGGTGATGATGATGATGGTGATGATGATGATGGTGATGATGACGGTGATGATGATGGTGTTGAAGATGATGGTGATAACGGTGATGATGATGATGATGGTGATGGTGATGATGGTGATGGTGATGGTGATGGTGATGGTGATGGTGATCATGATGATGATGATGATGAAGAAACAAGTGATGCTTCCGCAGTGCCGTGCGTTTTGAGTTGCTTTGCGTTCCTTTTGGATTTATGGGAGTCTTGGGAGCATTCTCCTGGAATGGTTCTTGGGTATGTCGGGCTTGAACTGCCAGGTGCTCTGTCACTGCTTGGGGTAAAAGGAAGCGCTCGCCACGTGCTTTCAAAAGATTTTGCGTGTCTGAGCGCGTTGGACAATGGATTCAAGCAACCGAGATCATCCGGAGCAGAAATGAAATGAGCACCATCCAATGTCCCACAGTACGTTTAGATCATGTGCTCAAAATCGGGATGAAGCAGTTCACTTTTCCCAGAGCTCTGACTGATAGTTCAAGGTTCAATGCTCCCAGACAGCTCATGGATTTCGGATCCATGGAAGGCGTGAAACGCTGAGGAATCAGGATGCGGGGCTCAATGTGTTGGAGAGTTACAAAGCCCAGACTTGCTGCACGAGTCACATTGAAGGCTGGCAACGACTCGGACGGTAGAGCCGAGGCTTCTGCCTTCACATACACTTTTCGCGGCAATCCAAGGGATACGCTTTTTGGGCGGCTGGGAACGCATGCGCAAACCACTCGTGCCAAAGCTTTGAATCTCGAATTCGCTATTCCTATGAAATGAGTCCTGTCATGGGAATGACGTGTGGGTGAATGAAGAGTTTGCGCGCTGCCCTCAAGCATAAAATCTCAAACCCCAAGTTGAATTGCGAAGCAGTGGACTGTCGAATGCGCAGCAAAACCCGAAGGCTCCCGCAGCTTCCAAATAAGTTCCCCATGCAACGTCCTCGCTGCTCATGTGACCTTGCTGCTCATGTGATGCTTCTGGCCATGACAGCACATGTTATGAACCTGGTGAGACCCAGTCCGCAGCAATACAAGCGCAACGAGCGAGCCTTCATGGTCTCTTGCGAGGCCACATACTCGCCTGCCACACAGTCAGAGGTAAATGAGATGCTTCTGCAGCTTCCTGTACGGGTTGGAACTTGGGCCAGCTTCGGATTCAGGGCTTCGTGGTTAAGGCAGCTACGGAGTGTTCAAGGAGTCGGGATGAGGAAGCTTCTTTCCTTGGCGGGAACTGTGAGTCTGAAAGCCGAAGTTGTCACTCCAGGGAAGGTTGCCGATGCTGGAACGCAGCCTCAACGCATATTGTCGGACACTCGAAACCCGAAAACCGCAAAGTCACCTTCCTGAATCTCCAAGAAACAAGCTTGCTTGGAGAAAGCCATAGAATTAGAAATGTGTTCTGGCACCCGAAGCACACCCGAAGCACACCCGAAGCCCGAAGCCGGCCTTCGAACTCCAGGGGCGCCCGGTGGACTGTGGTCCCGGATTTGTGGGGGAAGGGGCACTGTCGAGGGAAGACCTGAAGCCGCCAGAGAGTATCCGATGGCTTTGGGGGGTGTTGGGCCAAGGTTTGAGAGCATGAAAACTTTGGGGCATGCGGTTTTGGCACTCCGGGGCTTGGGTTCGGAATGAGTTCGATCCGTCAGTCATAAACCATAGAAGTAGATGGGAAAAAGCTGGTGACCTGGAGGCTCCAGACTTGGATTGCACACAGGCACGACCAAGCCCTTTGTCGCTCGTCGCCTGCTGTCCAAACTGCTGCCAAGGTTCGTAGTGAAGCCACCTGAGTTCATTGAAGCGGGCTGAGTGCATGGACACGCGGAGGCAAGTAGTTCTTTGTCACTTGTGGGATGCGAAAGGCTGGAATGCAGGGCAAGCCGAGTCACTGCAAGAACAGGCGGCCATGGATAGGGACCTCTCGGAAAACATAGTTCTTGGTTTTTATTTGGGTAATGGAAGTGTGACGAGGGATTCTGAATTCTTGTACTTGGTGCCGTACGAAACACTGTTGCAACTCCCTTGGACGGCTAGAGAACCCTAACCACCCAAAGCTCTTTTGTAAGCTGCCTGTGCGTGCACCGTTGGTTCGGCCAAAACTCTCCAACCAAGCCGCAAGCCCAGCAAACTTTGGACCGAAAAATCAAAAACGATCCCGAGTCCCGCAAGGCCTAGGCCCAAACCACGGCCGAAAATGCTCCATGAAATCTGAGAAGCCAACTTCAACAACTTTCCGAACCTGTCCACCCCACCCAAGACCTCCCCGCCGTGGTTCGCCGCGATGGTCTCCAACTGAGCTGCCATCTTCGCATCGACACGAGCATCAGCCTCATCCTGCTGAGTCGGCACTCTCCCCTCAGACCGAGCCGGAACAAAAAAAAACACAATTCCAAGATCCACCGCTCACTGTAAACCCTTGGCGCCTGCGCCTGTCTCCACTCCACACCCGTAATGCCGAGCCGTAGAATACTTGGCTGCGTCCTCCAGGGATGTTCCCGAGGTCATGTTGCGCACGACGGCAAGAATCCTCAGAAACAACAAGGACGAGACGAGTGAATTCACAGCAGATCGTGTCACCGGATGGCCAGCCGGTGTGGGCCTAACCCTGTCCAGCTGTGAATGTCGCAGGCTCTCTCTCTCCTTGAGCCTCCGTTCCCCTCAAATGGTTCTAGACGCGAAGCCCGAAACCCGACATGCTGGAAGAGCCGCATGCCAATGAAATCCTCCAAGCTACCTCTGGGGCTCTGCCGTGGGGCTCCTGACAGGGCTTGGGTTCATCGGTACAGTGAGTTGAGCTTAGCCCCCAGCAGTGAAGACTTTGGGCGTTCAGCTTTTGGGTTGTCGATTTTGGACGTTTTGAAGCTAAAGCCTCTTCGCTCCTCTGGGTCTAACTTTCCGAGCCCACTTGAAGATTTCTAGCGGGACAAGAACGCTACAGGCCGTTTCCCACACTGGACCGAGTGCCAGTTGTCAGCGGCAAATCAAAATCACCCGACATTAGGTTCAAACAGCCCAAAGCTGAATGCGGTGAGTGCACGCACCGTCCTTAAAGAGCGGTCAAGCTCTGTGAGGAGCGGGTTGCAGTCGTTGACGCAGCAGACCATGTAGTGATTTGTGGCGACCTTGTTGAACGTTTCGAAACCCTGGAAAACACTCGAGCATTTCCATCTGCAGGAACTCAACTTACCGGATGTTCTAGAGTTCGGGCCTTCAGATTTTTCTGCGGCTTTAACTTGCAATCCTTGTTGTGCCGACGGGAGCTTCAGCTCATCATGAGATTGAGAAGCGCTGGCAGCTGTTTGTACATAGCCAAACTGGATATCAGGAAATCGTTGATTCCGCTTGCCAGGAATCGCTGGCACTTTGGCTGCGGCTAAAGCGGCTAAGCACCTTCAAACGGCAGGACAAGAGCTCCTCAAACGAAGCGGTCTTGGCAGTACATGTCTTCGCGCGAACCGCCCTTCCAACCGAATCGGCATCGACTGCCCCAGTAGATAAAGCCAAAGTAGCCCCCTGCCTCCTAAGAAACGACTAAAACCAAATATTTCAAATAACACAAGGATCCTACAAGGTCCTGCAAAGATCTGCTAAACTCGGCCGCCCGGCGATGCAGTTCGAAGCCGCCTGGATGTAGTTCGGGATGATCACCTGGCAGGACGCGAAACCATGCCCAATTCTGAAGTCCTCACATCCAGATCTCCCAAATGGGTTCTCCGTCTCCCAGCCGGCTTGAAGCAACGAAGAGCTGTGCCCAAGCCCGTTATAGGTTTGGAAAATGTGGTAAAGGCATCTTAGCACGGGCCTGCCCGAACTTCAGCTCGGACCCTCGATCAGTCCTAGTGACCTGTATCGAATCGGACTGCCTTCTTTTCAAGCCCAAAACCACTTCCTGGGTTTGGGTGCCCAGGCGCCTGCTTCCCGGCACGGCCTGTCTCATCCAGGGCTCCCAGCTCCCGGAGGTAAGCCTCGCATGCTTTGTCATCGTTTCAAAACCATGTTTTCCAAAGTTAAAGCTGGCCCAGGGTTTAGCACTGAACTTCCAAGGTTTTAGAGCAATGGAGTGCGTTTTCAAGCATGACCCCCAAAACCTCTAGGTTCAGTTCGCCCATTTCGCCTGCTCCCCAACCCACGCCTCCGATTCGGCAAAGCGCCAATCGGCTTCCAGGCCGGTGCCTCGCTACAGTGCTTACAGGTGCCGTGCCCTTCTGGAGGAATGCTTGCAAACAGATCCTGAGACCAATTGCTGTTGCACCTCATAGACTTGACTTCAGGACCAGGGTATGTATGAAAGCATTTTGGCAGACTTCAGATGGACGGAGGCTCTCAGGTCAGAACAGAAAACGAGCACCACAAGGTCACAACCACGCCCAAAAACGAAACCCGGAGACTGAATCTCAATGGAAAGCAAAAGGTCTTGCCAAGCTGCCGTAGAACTTGGATAGCGGGACTCGACCTCACTGCCAGGCAGGAGACACTTCACAATCCCAGCGGCGTAGTGGACTAGCGCATGTTGTGTGTAGGGGCTTCACATGTGGAATGTAAACAAACGTTCTTCACCTTCGGGGCTTTATGACAAGGAAGCTTTCGGTTCTGTGGCTTGGGATGTGTTTAATTTGGAGATTCGGGCTTCAGCTTTAGTGCTGCACGTCGATGTCTCAGGGCTTGGACCTTGTGTTGGATATGCCTCGTTCGCATATGCAGCAAAAATACACCTGTCCTGGTGGTTTGGAAATCTCATACGATGCAGGACTGCATACAAAGACAACCTGCGCCAGATGCCCAGCACACAGTTCCCCTTTTACAACTTCTGGTCAAAAGAAGATGCCTCTGCCTTATATCATTTTTTGTTTTTTTCTTTCCTTAACTTATTTCTTTCGTTATGTCGTTTTTCGTTATGTATTGATCCCTTCCTTTCGATTTTTCATTATGTCGTTCGTTATTTATGTATTTCGTTCTTTCTTTATGTTTTGTTTCTATATTTGTATCTTTCTTGCTTTCGTTTTTTCTTTTTCTTGTGGCTCAGACCATGCGGGGGTCCCGGCCGGTGTGCTGAGAGTCCATGGCGATCAGCTGCTCCTGTGAGAAGTGCAATGTGCTTTGCGGGCTCCAGGAGTTCCGGGGTCTTGATTTGGTAATTTTTCCACAGCTTCCGTTGTCTAGGTGTTCTACCTCAACAACAGACCATTCATTGTCTTTGAAAAATTGATAGTTAGTTTCACCAAAGCCCCGAAGACTGGGTTAGATACGGTTAGATGCCTCAAGGGAAATCCACCAGAAGATCCCCATCCCGGCCTTCATTTCAGTGCATTCGGACTCCCAAAAGGATGCGAAGGAGTGAGTGATGCCGCCCACGATCTTGCGCCAGGGTTCAGGCAAGGATCGATCACGCGCTGCCCGCTCCGATCCGAACCCGCGGCAATCCAGAATGAAACAACAGTGATACACCTGCATCTCCGAAGTCAATTGAGGCAGACGTCTGACACGACGCACGCAATTGAATCGAGCTTAAATGAGTTGGCGTCTCCCGTGCAACTGCCTCGTGGGCATCTTCAAAGGTGTAACGGCCAGCATTGAGACCACCTGGGCAAAGCAAGACATGCCATGAAAAGGATGAGTAAACCAACGATTGAAAGGCATTAGGATGCAGAGGGGGATGGACGAGGTGATGGCGATGGGCTGTTCGTGGAGAGGATATGCCGGCGAAAACAGCCGGGATGATAATAGTGGTGGTGCTGGTGCTGGTGCTGGTGCTGGTGCTGGTGCTGGTGCTGGTGCTGGTGCTGGTGCTGGTGCTGGTGCTGGTGCTGGTGGCGGCGGCGGTGGTGGTACAATCGGTAACAAGATGACATACAACACGAGGAGGAGGAGGAGGAGGACCACAACAACAACAACAACATTTCATTCACTCGCAGCTGGAGATGTCCTCGATTATGCCGTGAAACTATCCTCGCCTTGCGACGACTCAACATTTGAGAAGTCCTCCGGGGAGTTTCTCCACCTCAAGAGCTCCTCTACAGCTAACTACTGAGCACACGGTAGAGCCTTGTCAACTGAAGTGCCATGCACTTTTGACCTCCCCGTCCCTCAAGACAGCAGGAGTCGTTGTGGCTCTCTTCCCAATCTTCGACGATATTCCTGATTCGCAGGACGCTTCACATCGCATGCCGGTGTGCAGGTCGAGCCTCAACTCAACATCTGCTGCCGCCCCGCCCCTGAAGGCACAGGCCTGCCAATTTTTGCTGAGATGCTATCTGTCCTGAAGCTGGCTCGTAATTTGGTCAAGCAGTGTTCGTGTCAAGATTGGCTTCCCTAGGGAGTTTCTCCACCTGGGAGCTACAGCTCGTGGCAAAATGCCGAAAAGATGCTGAATTGACAGTTCTGTATATTCCCGGCGGGAGTATCTCCTCGGGATCTGCTTGGGGGGAGTTACTCCTCCAAACAGATGGGTCAGGTCTGGTGGACTGCTCAATATCTCGCTGTACGCAGCTGAGACTGCACTTGCCGGCAAATACGACATCGATGAGGTATGTGTGCTCTATAAGCCGTGGTCGAGCTGATTCTGGGATTCGCTTCCATACCTCGAGCCACATGACCAATGGACTTTCGTGTAGCCAAGAATTTTCTAGCATGGTGCATAGCGCTATCCGAGAAGAGGCTTGGAATTTGCGGTCATAGCAGCAAAGATACTGCACAGCAAGCTCACGGACCTGTACTTCAAGGAGGTCTGGCACAAAGCCTATCCAGGTTTGTGCTCGCTTCGGAATCTTGTTAAACCGTTGAGCTGGTTTCTGACCGGTCTAAGCTGCTCAAAGCATCGTTGCATTGAGGGGTCAAATAGGCTAGAAGATGTAGTTTGGGAGGCTGCCTCACCGTATTTTTGTAAGAATTTTGAGTCAAGCACAAGCTCAAATTCTGCGAGCCCCCGCCACTTCAAGTGGGGGTGGCAACAGACTTTGCCTGACGACCACTTTGGATATAGATGTGTAGGTCGCAGGGAGAACCATTGCAGGTTAAGCACTATTGCCTTGCAGTCCTCAATTCGTCGGCCCGCGTCGTCTATGTTGCGGCTCTCATATGGCAGAATTGTTCGGCGACGTCGCGTCAATCTAAATACTCCTAGCGGCGGTCGTTGTGCTGACGATGGCATGAAGAGATCTCTCCGAGGCTCGGAGTAAAGATAAGCCAGTGTATGCCTGATTGTGTCGAGATACCACTGTGTAAACTCACCGGGAGGGTGATACTGAAACCAGTTCCGTTGAACTCCGCCATACGGCAAAAGTGGAGGCCAGAACGCCTTCGAGGATTGCATCAGGTACGATTGAGGGAAACAGCATGAAGCTGCACGCCTGCACTGAAACTGGAGTCACGAAATTCTCCGGCCATAGTGGAATGTTCTGAGCACTGTCGGAGGCTGCCTCACGAGCGAGCACTTGAGAAGAAACTGAGGCGAAGTCATCGTCCACTTAGGATTTTAGGAAAGTTGCAGAAAAGGCACTTGGCAACAACAACAACGACGACGACGACGACGGGAGGAGGAGGAGGAGGACGACAACAACAACCACCATGACGACGACGACGACGAGGACGACAGCCTCATTATCACATTATTCTTCTTCATGCAGATCATCAACAGTACCATCGTCACCATCATCATCATCATCATCATAATCCTCGTATTCGTCGTCGCCGTCACCACGATCAATATGGACTCTCCTTGCGGATTTGTGATCTGCGTATTTTGCACTGGTCTGGACCGGCTTCGGGTTTTGGCTTACAGTTAAAGCTGTACCAATGCTCTGTGTCTGGGTTGGGTTTCGTGTTTGAAGGGACGGCTTAGAGAAAATTTGACGGCATTTTGGAGGCGTTAGACACAACTTATTTGATTCCATGACTTGAGGCAACTGTGTGATGATTGAGTCGACATAAAGAGCTCCGAAATCCTAAGCCATTCAACCTGTTATTTACCTGTTTAACAAAAGTATGCTCAGACTCTCGAAACCTTTCTCCCTCTTCTTTGCAAACCGAGTGTCTAGAGCCCGAGCTGCGTGCCCTTTCCCAGTCCAGGGCCTCTGCAAGGCATTTGAGAGTGCAATCCGTAGACCCGCCGTACACCCCTTAGTCCACCCTCGGCCCTGTGAGCTACACCGGCTACACCCTTTAGTCTGGAGCCGGTACCCTGAACCCGAAACTCCGAACCATCTGCAAACCATCTTCAGACTTCGTAACCGCTATTGCGCCCGTCGAGATTCTTGTGATTCCTGTTGATACCTGTGTGATTCGCAACAGCGCAACGAGAAAAAGTCGACAAAAACAACTGAAAGTTGCAGAAGGCCCCAAACCCTAAACCCTGAACCACAGACAAACTCCGGGCAGAGAGCCTTCACCTGGCCGTGTGCAAAGGCGACCAGCTCTTCCTGGGCGGAACGATTGCTTCCCGGGCTCAGAGGGTTTGAGTTGAGGCTTCAGGCATTGAGATGGGTTGAGCTTGAGGGTTGGAGAACTGTTTCGGTACTCGGGGTAAGGGTTGTTGGGTTAGGCTTTGCACACTTCGCACTTCGAAGCTCTGTAGGTGGGCACGATGATGCTGAAAAAAACTTCCCCGAGGTGACACCCAACGACTAACAACAGCACCGGGCTGGCATCTTCGACTGCGTACAGCTGCCAAATTGGACGACTCTATTCTGGCTTGGAGTTTGGGTTTTTAGTTAAAGTTTCGGTCCGGGTTTACAGGATGGGATTAACAAGGTCTTGAAAGTTGGAGACTCAAGATCTCTTCAATCACCGACCGAGGTGCCCAGTGCGGGAATGTCTTTCGGCGGAGCCGCTCACTATTCAGTAGCATTCGAATGCCTTCCTGCATCGCTCATGCAAGAAACTGAAGCTGAACTCTGACGTCGCAGCCCATGCTATGTTGCTATGCAAGGAAGCAGAGCGAGAATCCACAAACTGCGGCATTGGGAAGAGCATGGTTGCCGTGAGGGCCAAACTCGGCATGCTACGCAGATCCAGGTCGGAATCGCTACTACCGCTACTGCGTTGCACAGCGTTTTGACTGGAGATGCAGCGCAATGGCCTGCAAACGGGAAGGCCCCAGAAGTTGCAGGACGCATAGCATGTTAGCGACCTCATCTTGCTGAAGTAGCGTCCAGTCAAACAACAACCCATTCAATCCCAACTTTGGGCGGGCAAATGGCAGTTTGGAGTTCAGGCGCTTCGGATTTCCCGCTTCAATCTGCGGATACATGGGTCCTCATCTGACCCCAGGAGCCAATGCACCAGATAGGCCTTCGTGAGGGGCCAGGGAATATTCAGCACAGAAGAGAAAATGTAATTGTCAACACCATGACCGTCATTCCGTCATATTGCATCGACATGCAACGGAAACCAAGGCCATCCTCGACAACCAATCATGGAAAGAGCAGCTGATAGAGACTGCCCCTTACCAACACGGTGCCGACCTTCAACCCCAAACGAAAATCGCTCACCCTTCGCCCGTACTTGGCACTGGTACTGCAAGGCACTTCTAACGGCCTGTGCATCGAACAAACCTGTAACCCTTCTGAAGCCCCCAAGGACCCATTGAAATTTGGAGGTGCCTCGAGAAGCTGATGGACACCCTGGCGGCTCAGCGGCCGCGCCAGGGGCTTCCGCTGCTTCTGCGGCGCCAGAAACGAGGAGATACGTATCAGTCTGAGCTTGAAGGACGCTTCCGTGATGCCCACAATGTGCTTCTAGGTCTGTGTTTAATCATGGCTCACGACTGGCCATGCCGTTGCCTCATAGACTGTGGCCAACAACGTGCTCTCCGAATCGAACACGAGTTGCTCGATGGTCGTGATCCTTGAAGACCAAACTCTGGGGCGCTCGAAAGCATCTGAATTGGGAATCAGACCGAGGTGTCTCTGCCTGCTCATGCGATCAAAGGATGGAACCATTCAAGGCACAGACTTCAGAGACCATATGGCAGAAATTCGATTGCAAGAAAAAAGACATGTATGCTCTCGGGTCCCGGG
>CAJNJA010019349.1:0-10260 GCA_905231915.1 Symbiodinium necroappetens
CCATGTGCCCAAATAGATATACTTTGGCCTTAAAGTAGTCCCTATTTGGGTACTTTGGGGCCTATGTATATCTATTTGGCTACATGGACCCTTAGGGTATTAGTAGAGCCGAAGCAAAGTTGCGTTATTTGGCAACCGTGGTTACTAAGCCCCATGATCCTTCAAGTAATCCTAAACCGCCGCCCCCTTATAATAAGACAGCAAAAGGATCCCTTAAACGAGCTCTCGAAGGAAGCCTCTAGGTTAGTCAGCCCCATGATCCTCTGGTGCGGAAGGGTTCAGGGTTTGATGGTTCATGTATTTCTGATATAGAGAGTTATGTAAATTCTAACCCTAAAACCTAAATCCTAATCCCTGGCCTGAACCCTAAACCCTGTCCTGAAACCCTAAGGCCCTAAGCCGTAAGTGTCCATATGCCCAAATATAATATACACATTGGCCTTAAAGTGATCCCTCCTGCACAGGTACTTTTGGTCCACAGTAATGACTATTTGGGTACAATTTGCACTTATGAGCAACCTATCGCAAGAACCTACTTACTAATCCCCTTGATCCCCATGCGGTATATTGTGCGAGATGGAGGGTGGTGGATTCCCAAGTGTGTATGGCTCTGAGGGTGAGCCTAAAGCACAGGGTTTAGGGCTTAGGATGCAGCGTTTCGGGTTTTGGGTTTAGAATGGTTTAGAGATGCATAGGGTTTGGGAGCAGTAGTTGCCTTTGATCTAAAGCCCCTCCTAAGCCCTGAAGCCTAACCTTAAAAACCCCAAACCCTAAACCCTCACCCTCGGCTCGTCGAGACCCAGTCAGTCAGAAGAAGCCCAAACCTGCCCTCATAAAATATGACTGGAGGCTTGGCCAAACCCAGGATTGATCCTGGGTTCGAAACTTCGTTACAGGATTGGTAAGGGGCAATTCATGGACAAGGGCCCCAAGTTCCAACTGCACAGCTTCGATGGGCCATGGGTGTTGGCAATGGAAGTATTAGACGTGGTAAACCGCATCAAACGAACCAACCTGGGGTTGGGGACACTTCTCGAGATGTGTTACCACGACAACAAGGGTCGTCTTTCGTTCAAGGGTCCCATTGACGTCGCGGCAGCCGCTATCGGCCAGCCAGCGTTTGTCACATATATTCGTTGTGTCCACGGCCACCTAGTGTAGTGCCCCTAAAGCCTAAGCCCGAAAATCCGAACCCTAAGACCCTAAACCCTAATCGCTATAACCAGAAACCCCCAAAACCTTAAAATCCCTAAGCCGTAAAGAGCAACCATCCCCTCGAAGAGTCGCTAAAGCGCCCGATCCAGTCCTGCTGCAAGGATCGAGGTCATCAGTGGGGAGGTCAGCGAAGCGTATTCTCAGAAATTCCCGCTTCAGGACGGCTAGGGTTTAGGGTTTATAGAGGGTTCGGGGTTGAGGGTTGTTGAGCAATCTCTAAACCCTAGTTGATCCACTCCGCAAGAGCCTATTCTGAGACCCTAAACCCCAAGCCTAAACCTCTAAGGCGGAATTTTGAGGGTTGGGGACAGTCAACACAGCCCAAAACCCAGAATTGGGGCGTGGGGTTGCGCCAAAAAAGGAGAGAATATTTAGTTTCAGAATGGAGGGACTCCGAACATTTATCAAGAATTCAGCATCAAACTACAGAAAAAGAAACACAGGTATCGAGGGGACTGGGCCTTTAGCCTCAACCCCAAAGACCTCAGCTGGCTACTTCTCCCGACCCGACCAGCTGCTGAAGCCTTCGAAAGAGCCCCCTTGCTAAGACCCCATGGGTCCCAAGGCCCCATAGTTAGGTGGGTAGTTCTCTAAATGTGGGTCCTTTTCTGGATCCCCAAAATAGTACGGCACCCTTATGAAATGAACCCTACACGGGACCCTATTTCAGAGAACTACCCAGGTACGTGAGGGTAAGGTTCTAGAAGGGTTTCTGTGTCGTTTATCGGAGTTTTGAGGGTATAAAGGGGCTAATAATTAGGTACTTGGGTTTAGGATGGTAGTTTTGGAGCTCAGCCTTTGGCTTTTGGTTTTTGAATTTGGACCTGAAGCAAACCCTAAACCCTAAACCCCTAAACCCCAAACCCTAAAGAGCAGGGCCTGCACTCCCAACCAGGACACCCTGGAACGTGAGAAGAGAGAGCTGGAGCAGATGGAGGTCGACAATCGCAGTGTGGATTCGTTAAACGGTTTACGGTTTAGGGGGTTAGGGTTTAGGGTTTTAGGGTTTAGGGGCTTCAACTACGTGATCCCCGTACCTTGGACCCGTACATGCCTGCACCTCCAGACCTATATAGATATACGACCTATGTATATACCTAATTTAGGTGTTAGTTCCTTAAGGCTCAGGTGTAGGGTGTACTAAACCCTAATGCCTAAAGCCTAAACCCTAAACCCTAAAACCTCAACAACTCCTAAACCCTAAACCCTAAAGCTAAAAACCCTAAACCGTTTTGGGCTTGGGGTGCAGTGCCCACCTTCCGCCCAACTCGAGACCCTCAGCCGGTTTGGGCCTCATCACTTTCAGGAGAATGAATAGGGGTCTAAAAAAGGGCCTTAAATCATTACCTATACTACGGTTGAAGACATAAAGCCAGCATTACCCATAAGAAGGAATATACCACAATTCCCCTTTTTGTCATCTACCGTATTTTGGGGGTTCCTTATTAAAACTAGAGTATGATATACCCCCAAACCCTATTCGAATTGTTAAGGCCCCTATGTCAGGGCTTTAGGGTTTTAGGGTTTAGGGGCTTTAGTAGTTTTAGGGTTAGGGTGCTGGTAGGCGTATTGCATTCTAATCTTGTTTGAGGAAGGGGTTTAGTGGTTGTGATGATACTTTTGCTTGAAATAGTAACTATGTTGCTAAACGTTATACCTAAACGTCCCACCCAAGAAACGTATAGAATCCATGCAAAACCCTTCTACAAGTCCATAAAACCCTCTACTGTACACACCCTATAGAATCTATAGAACACATATACAAACCATATAACACTCTTATACAAATCCTTATAGACCTATGAACGAAAGACTTTGTAACAAACCGCCCGCCAGACCCTAGGGAAACCATATGGGTAGTCCTTTTTTAGGTCCCAAAGGGTTTTGGGGTTTGGGGTTTGAGGTTTAGGGTTTAGGGTTTAGGTAGTTCTCTACATCCGGGTCCTTTTCTTAGGTCCCAAATATAGTACGGCACCCTTATATATATATATATAACTTACCTAAAAGGGACCCGACTCTAGAGAACTACCCCTATACAGACTTGCTTGCACGACTTACTTTTTTCCGGCAACCAAGCTAGCCGTGTGTTGGGCAGCAACCATACCTGCCCGCTATCTACCAGCCTCGCGCGGCCGGCAAAACTGCGCGTGCCGCTGTGCGTGGGTTGCTGCGCCGCCTGCACCGTCCGCGAGAGCGCGAGGCACGGATTACCTTTAGCAATGCCTACAACATGCTGATGGACGACGGCGATTGCATCACCAAGCTGATTTTTGCAATGGCGCCTGAGGATGTAGATGCTGTGCTTTCGCAGATGGATGAGGGCAACATGAAGGAGAACACCCTTTACAATATCGTTGCCAATGTTGTTCCGAATTTCAAAGAAGCAAATGAGAAGAAGGACTACTATGCCCCCTATTGCCGCCTACAGAGCCCGTCAGCAATCGTATCCAAACCTATATTATAAAAGAAACCGAAACCCCTCACCCCAAGCCCTAAACTCGGCTGTTGAGTGAGCATTGAGCATTAAATTTGGACGCATAGCACCCTTGTGCAAGCCTTGTGACCCTAAGCCCTAAACCCTATAACCCTAAACCCCAAAACCCTAAACCTTCAACCCTCCACCCTAATCCCTGTAACCCTAAACCCTAAACCTCTGCACCCTAAACTAAGAGTGGGGTGACGGCCTCACAGCCCGAGCGCCCATTCGAAAAGAGAGGCGGGAAGCTGGACAGGCCAACGAATTAGCCCCAAATCGTGCACCGTTGCCTCTGGGGGTCGCTTAGGATTTTAGGGGTTGGGGGTTTAGGGTTTAGGATTTTTGGGGGTTTTTGGTGTAGGATTTTAGGATTTAGGGTCCAACGGCCCTTTACAGCAGGACTTAAGGTTTAGGATTTAGGATTGAAGTAGGGTTTAGGATTTTGGATTTTACGATTTAGGATGTTAGGGTTCAGGATTTAGGATTTTGGGATTTTAAGATTTAGGAAGGATTTCAGGATTTAGGATGTAGGATTTAGGATTTAGGTTTTAGGACTCCGGATTCAAGATTTAAGGTTTCAGGATTTAGGCTTTAAGGTTTCGGACGTAGAAATGGGAGAATTAAGGGCTTTGGGCGTATCATGCCCTGCTTGCAAAAATGCCATTTTTCATCCGGCCTGCCCATGTCGAGGAGTCCTCCTTCCTCTTGTGTGCATTTACCGAAATACACATGGCCAGCAGTGGGATACGTATCATACGCATTCGGTTGAGTTTCGCAAACATCATGCGCAGATCACCTCTCCGTGCCGCTATTGTGGTGTGGTTCGAAAAGGAGGGCAGGGCGCTGCCACAGGACACTCTAAGCAGTGCACCCCACTCTTCCAGTGCTCGGTCCTTGCACATGACTTCGGAGATGGATCGCGGTGCGGAGCTGGCCGAGTTCTTCGGGGGAGTCGACGTGACCCGGGACGCTCCGATGACGGGGGACCAGCAGGGCTACAAGCGTCCAGGGGATTATCGCGGGAAATCACAAAACAAGGTATCGAGAGCGACATCGTCATTCCAAGGCCACAAGGGCGAAGGCAGAGGCAGAGGAGGAAGGGACCCGATCGCTACCTCTACCCACAATCAGGACGAGGAGCCGGACTTAGAGAACATTCGCGAGACCTTGAAGTTGCTCACTCGGGCCCTTGTGAGACACGAAGATGCGGTCCAGACCCTACGTCTGGATACAGGACTGGTGTGGTTTGCTCAAACCGACGACGGACGTCCGAACTCCCACTCCATCATCCCCTTTCTCCAGGGGGTTGCGAAGAAGTGGCACGACAAGGAGAATCCAGAAATGTCGAGTCGACCACTCCGCGAAGTTATGTTCCTGGGTATTCTTCAACGCCTATTGAGCAAATTACAGGAAGTCGATCAGGATCCGGAGCTTGCTCATCGCTGTCAACAACCAGGTTGGCTCACCACGGAGAAGAAATGGCTCTATCAGAAGTGGGACAGAGAGACCAGAATGTTAGTGCAGGACAAAGCCAAGATTCCTGTAGCGCATTCCACGATAACAACGTCGCTATGCAACATGCGTACACGGGTCGATCAAGCTACTATCCTGCACAGGTTCTGCTCCACTCGCCGCCTCGATCAATGCGACACGAGGATTGTGGTGCTCATACAGGATATTTCCGTGAGGGATGCCAACGGGACACGCGTATTCGAGGGACTTCTGGACTATCAGGGTTGCACTGCATGGCAGCTCATCGGGATGCAGTATCGGCGGGAGAACCTGCAACGATCACCAGTGGTACAGACTCTCGTGCAGCGACTGGGCGGTCGATGATACAGGCCATGTGTTTTCGCAATGATGGCAATTGCTGCTATGTGAATTCATGGTTCAGGTCGATATTCTGGGCATCTCAGGTTACCAATCATGGTCCGAGGCCACTTGCACCACTCATGTTTGGTTTCTCTGACGTCTGCGCTCAGGTCCATCCTGGATGCATGATTCAAGTACGGCATGTGCCATCCATTCGCACATTGCTGGATGCTTGGCAAGATCCGAACTGCATGATGTCATCGAATTTGCCATGTATTGCATTATTCCGGCTAGGGCGATACACCTCTTGGGGACGTTTGAGGCTCGCACCTACAATGATGCAACCAGAAATATCACTGTGCAAGACACTGGCCATGTCATGATCCTTCATCCACAAAGGTGCCGACAATCTGTTCATTTGATGATCTCAGCCTGGGAGGAGGCGATGCATGGTGCCAAATGTGCTTTCAGTCGAGCTCCTGAGCTCTTGATGATACAGGTCATGCGATTCCGAAATGATTCCTCGGGTCGTCTGCGTCGCTTACAGCTGGCTGTCAAACATGTGCTGGATGATTTCAATGTTCCGATTTTCATGAGTGAGAGCAGCCTTGATGTACAATACCAGCTGTATCGACCAGTAGCTTGCATCTGTCATCGCGGTAGCACACCTCAGCGAGGGCATTACACTGCCATGCTCATCGATCGTGATTGCCTGTGGCACTGTGATGATAATGTTGCTCCTACTCGCATGCTTCATCCTCCGAATCAACATTATGCTGAACTTTATGCTGTGCTTTGTGTTCGCAAGAATGCTGATGACTAATTTTGAGTTGCTGACTGCCTGAGCGATTGTAACAGTCGTTCAGGCCAAGGCCATTCGTGGCATACTGGGGACGTGATGGTAACACACCATCGTGCTCTTGAAGCACCGGGCCACGATGTGGCTTGACGCATTCTGACGCATGGCTCGACAACAGCTGCGACGAAAGTTGAAAGTGTGCATGCTCTGAACCCTTTTAGGATTTTAGCATTTACAATTTAAGGTTCAGGACTTAGGATTTAGGATTTATGATGTTAGGGTGTTAGGAATTTAGGATTTAGGATGTTTGGCTTCAGGGTTTTAGGATTTAGAACTTTGGATTTAGGGTTCAGGATTTAGGATTTAGGACTGTAGGATTTAGGACGTTGGGTGTCGCATTTAGGAAGCGGAAAATTGGGCTTGATGTTGGCTTATCATGCCCTGCTTATAAATTAATTGGGCCGAGTGCCCATGTCGAGGTCTCTTTCTTCTTCTTGTGTCCGTGCTCTGAACCGTCTTGAATCCTAAAATCCTCGCATCCTAACTATTAGATCCTGAACACTAGAACGTTAAATCCTAAATCCTCAGGCTTCTAGGGTTTAAAGGAAGACTCATTCAAACGAAAGCTTGAAGGGCCGAGCAGGCCCTGCCATGCCGCAGGCCCGAAAAGCGCCGAGACTACTCCCAGCCGCAGCCGCAGCCAAACCCGAACCTGCTTGAATTGATCGTTTCCCACGGGCCTAGGACCTCCAGGAGTAGCTTAATCTAATACCACCCAAGAATTGAATAGGGCTAGTGCAGACAAAAATAAGCCAAGAAACCCTAAACCCTAATGTAGCATAGTTTGGGTGGCCGGGGTGGGTTCACTGGCAACGCGAGCGCGCGGGCCCGGGGTGTTTCACACCCGAGCACGCGCCCTCGCCTGACACACCCTCAGCCCTAAACCCTAAACCCTAGACCCTGCAACCCTCAACCCTAAAACCCTAAACCCTAAAACCCTAAACCCTGTAACCCCGTAAGACAGACCTCGGTCGCAGGAGGGGCTGGTCCAAGAGAAGCTCGGGGCCCAGCGGTTGCAAAGTGCCTTGCGGATGAGGCGCCGATTACCTGGGCTACTATAGGGTGCTATGGGAGTTTTGGGTGTAAGGTTCTGTGGGAGCTTAGGGTGTAGGGTTCTGTGGGAGTTTAGGGTCTAGGGTTGCATGGGAGTTTAGAGTGCATGGTTCTGTGGGAGTTTAAGGTGTAGGGTACTATGGGAGTTTAGGGTTTAGGGTTCAGGGGTTTTAGGATTTGGGGTCAAGGTTCCGGTAGAGGGTACCATAGGGTTCTATAGTCGGGGCCTCTTGAAAGCAAACTATAACTGTATAGTCCCGGGTCTTTTTGCCCCTTGGTTGTGGGGAGGGGGACTGAAATTCAGAAGCCGGGACACCTGCTGCACCCCTCAAGCCTAGAACAGTGGGAAAGGGTTTTAGGGTTTAGGGTTCTGGAGCATTGGGTGTTTACATGTTTGAGGTCAATTTCTGGCAGCGTGCGTGTACAATGTATTATTGGGTTACATGTCCACGATCGCTGTTAGCAGTGAGAACGAACCCACGTTAGTTTTAGCTTTGGCTTGTGAGAGAACCCGTTGCGACTCTACCGGAGCCGGACAAATTAGCATTGTATTGGCAAGGATTTCCCCGTAGCATACGGCCCTGGCCCTGAAGCTCGTACCCCCCAGTCGCATCAGTCGGGCCTCTACATCTTACTTGGACCAACCAAACCCTGGCCGACCCCTGGCCCTCAAAGCCACTAGTCTGTAAATCCTAAGCTCGAAGTACGTACAATTACGTATACCAAAAACTTAGCTCGATCTGGCATGCCCTAACCCTAGACGGGTCCAAGCCCCCCCACACCCGAGTACCTAATCCTTAGTTCTCCAATACCCAGCCTTTAAGCTTTTTGGGTTCTTATAATTTAGTACTAATCTGACACTTTAACCGTTTATTGCTTGGGCGTATTCGGGAAGTAAGAATCATAAGGTATTCTGGACCGTTAGGTTACATGTTAATTAAGCCGAAGTCACGAGAAATCCTGTCTTCTGAACAGCCTTGAAATCCTCAAGCCCTGAAAGTTCCAACGGTGTTTTCCACTCCTTAACGACGCGAGCTTTACCCTGAGCCTTCATAATTCCGGTATCTTTCTTTCTTTTCATCTGATCTAATCTAAGTAAACTACACTAACCTACTGTATTCCGGTTCGTCTGAGACGTATGGCACACCCGGAGCAGCCAGGCACCACGAGCTCGCAGAGAAGCTGCAGGCACCTGGCAAGTGGTCCTTAGTGTAGTCTTTCCCAGAAAATCCCGGAGTATAATGCCACTATGAAATTGGGCCCCAAAAGAACACCCTGATTGTGGGTCTGGGGGCCTAATTCCATAATCGTAGTAGATATGTTTACACTTAGGAAGAGTGAAAGTGGGAATATCGGGACTAGGGCTAAGGGCTTGGGTTGCGGGACCTGGTATTCTTGTGCCTCCCATTGGAGTCCTCAGTACCTGATATGGGGGCCCTAGATTTTACTTAAATTATTTTCGGACTTCCTTATAAGTATAGTAAAATATGCCCGAGAACCTTATTTTAATTATTAAAGCTGCTTGCCCAAACCACAATAGTCATTCCTACCAGAGGAACCTTACTTTCTACCACCATATGGGTAGTTCTTTAAGTTGAAGGTACGTTTTTGGGTCCTTGTATAACAGTGCCGTACTATATTTGGTATTCAAAAAGGGCCCTACTTTAGAGAACTACCCATATACCCCAAACCTTTATTCTACTTCTTAAGGCCTCCATCCTAAACCCTGAACCCTATAAACCCTAAACCCGGTAAACCCTAAACCATGCAGTCCTACACCCTGAACCCCGAAACCCTAAACTTCGGACCATTTGTGCCTTTGAAAGATCTTGCGATTTTGGGTTTGTTTGGGGGGGCGTAGATCAGTTCTTTCGGGTTTAGGAAAGTTCAGGGTTTATGAGGTTCTGGGGTTCCTTGAGGGGTCGAGGTTCGACAAGCGTCTTGCTTTTCGGATTTATATAGGGCATTTGGGGCTTATCCGCTTAAGGAGGGCCCTGTTTTCTGAGCTTCCTTTGGCTTTGGAACGGGAGCACTTACGGGCACTTGAAGGGTCATGGGATGTAGTGAGTAAGGATCTAAATACCTTAATTAGGGTTATAAGGAGTTATACCTATAGTTAGCTTAGGTATAACCCTAGCTAGTTACTAGTCTCATGATCCTTTAAGTAGTGTTGAGGGCCTGTTTAGGGGGTTCGTGAAAGGGCTCAAATGGCCAGTTGTAACTCATCTCCCTAAAGCCCGAGCCCTTAATCACCACAGGAATCGTGTAAGGAGCCATTGACGCCTCTGATCCTTGGGGGCCGCTTTTTTTAATCATAAGTCCTTTTATACGTTCCTGAAAAGTGTAGGTTGTCTGGTGCAAAAGTAAACCATAAAACCCAAAGCCCCTAAAGAAGGAACCGCGGCTCTTTAAACTAACCAAAGCTCTGCGTCCCTGGCTTCGGGCTTAGGATCCCGAGGGTTGGTTCGTGGTTCTTAACGTCTGAGCTGTGATTTTGGGTTACAAGGTCGGAAATTCGCGACAAAACTGGGTCCTCGGTAAGGGGTTTTATCTAAATTACCAGAATGGGGGGGGGTCTATAGTAAATAATATGGCTTCGGATCTGTATTATGGTAGCTTAAATTAAATTCCCTAACCAAAACCGCTACAAACTGGAGCCTCACGAAAGGAACTCCGTGCCACGCTAGAGAGTCACGAAGCGGCGGTGGAGGGGTTGGAGGCCGACAACGAGAGGCCGTGACGGGAATGGTAGGGTTTGAGGGTTTAGGGGTTTAGGGGTTTAGGGTTTACCCATAGGCCCCTAAGTAGTTCCTTTTTATGGTTTATAGTTAGAATCCTATAAGGT
>CAJNJA010019350.1:0-10260 GCA_905231915.1 Symbiodinium necroappetens
TGGGGTTTAGGGTTTAGGGCTGCTAATTTAGGGCTTTAGGTTTGAAGCTCTACTTAAAAGATCCTGGGACTTAGTAGCCAGGGTTCTACATCACGTATAGGCTTTAGGGTTTAGGGTTTAGGGTGTTTAGGGTTTAGGTTTTAGGGTCCACCAATGAGGCTACTGTATAGCCTTGCTTGCTACGTCCCCTGATCCTCCAAGTAGGGTATGTGCGGATGTGAAGTGTTTGCACCTGAAGCATTTGTGCACAGCTTCGGGGCATAGACAAAGTGAGTCAGAAAGCCCTTAAAACCCTGGACCCTTAACCCCTTACACCCCTAACACCCGTTATATCAATCAACCGCAAACATTGATACATACCTTCATACATCTCCTAGAACCTACGCGTTTCGAGGGCCGACACCGGATCTGTCACCTAAACCAGTGCGCCCCGACGAAGATTTTACACAAGAATCCTGCTGAAACAGAAGGTGCAGGCCTCAATGGATCCTAACCCTTGACTGTATGTATGTATGTATATATATATATATGTATATATAGATAGATAGATAGATAGATAGATAGATAGATAGAGCCCGAAAAAAGCCCTAATATTCTCCTCCATTTAATTACGCCCCACCCCCTCGCCTTGTCCAGTGGGGTGAATCCCCAGCCGCTTTCTACGTTGACGTCCGCTTTGCTCTCCTGTGCGGTGGTGGGGGGGGGGGGGGCAGAGGATAGACTTCTTTTGGCTCCTGGCTCAGGATCCACATGGGCAGTTCGCTCTATTAGGGTGCCCTTTCGGGTCCTTCTTTAGGGATGTCGTACGACAGTGAATATTGGGTACCTCAAAAGGGGACCCTAGTTTGGAGAACTATCCACATGCAACCTGCCAGGGCAAAAGGCTGCCTGGTGCGGTCTGAATTCGAGGGCTTTGGGGTTGAGCTTCCACCCTTTACCCCTAAAGCCTAAACCCTAATCCCTAAACGCTAAACACTCTGAACCCCAAACCCCTAAACCCTAAACCCAGGGAAGCGTTTAGGGTTTTGGGTTTAGGGACCCCAAACCCTAGACCCTCAACCCCCCCGTCCAGCAGCTTGTTCATGAACGGCAGAAACTGGGAGCCTGTCCAATTTTGACCTCAGCAAGAACGACGAGTTGACAGGGACACCGAATATAGGGGCCTACCCATAGGCCCCTAAGTAGTTCCTTATTGGGATTACCTTATAGGTTTCTAGATATAAACCACAAAACGCCACTACTTAGGGGCCTATGGGTAAAGACTCAGAACCGGGTTTTGGGGTATAACCCTAAACCCTAAGAATCGTGTTTTGGGGTATAGAATAAACACTGGAACCCCAAACACCTCAACCCCGAAATAAAAAAAGCTACCCTAAACCCTGCGCCTCCAATCATCTTCTCAAACCGAACTCAAACCCTGAACCCTAAACCCTAAAACCCCGATTCCTAAACCCGGAACCCACCAGGCTGAGGTAGGAACAGGCGAGCATGAGAGGTGTGTTGCCATCCTTGTTCCGGGCGTTGACGTTGGCTCCCTGCCAGACCGCATCTCATCCCTAGTTCCCACATGGGGAAGGAGTATGTATACATACGTACATACATACATACATACATACATACATACATACATACATGTGTATCTCTGTCTGTGTGTGTGTGTATGTTCGTTTAAAATGTAACTGTGTATATGTAGATGTATATGTGCAGGTTTGCGTATATGCATGTGCATATACATATATGGCCGGGCCTTTTTGATGGCACGGTCCAGGTTGCCCATGCTCACGGAATACTGGCAGGCCTCTCCAGGATTGGAATTCTGAGGAGACAGTTCTGGGCATCACGGAAGCTGCAGACTTCGGTTTGGGGCATGGATGTCTTTTTTGTCGGGATCTGTGCATTTTTGGTGTAGGGCCCTGACTTGGGGCCTCCAAAGACTTTTGCATCCAGGACTATTGCTTGCGTTTCAATAAGGGACGTCGCTATTCTAGGCCTTCGTGAAGGGGTAGGTTTAGGGTTCAGGGTTGAAGTTTCTGAGAAGCCTCAACCTAGACTTAGACACCTAGATGTTAAATCAAAGGAAACTACAGGTGGGGAGTTTAGGGTATTTAGGGCTTCTGTAAGGTATATAGACCTTCTATAAGGCTCCTATAACGGTAACTACCCACCTGAAGACGTCCTAGAGTTAAACTTTAAACTTTCTCCCTTAACCCTAAACCCTAAGAGCCCCGGCGGGTGCCTGGAAGAGGAAATCATCTGCGGTCTGATTCTTTGCAGTCGGAATTCCATTTGGAGGAAACTGTCTCCTTGGTTGATGGTTTAGGCTTTAGGGTTTTGGGCTGGACTGGCGCACCCACAGCAGAGACCACAGCCATCCAATCAATGAATCTGCCTCACATTGAAAATGCCTGTCACATTGTGGAAGCTAAATAAAAATCAAAATCATTTTTCTTTAAATCACTTAAGGAATGTCCCTCAAATTGAAACAGTCATGATTGGGTGGTGTCCAATTATGACGCAAAACCCTATATCCTAAATCCGAAACCCTAAACCCTAAAGCCCGTTTAAGGCTTACCCAAATGACCTTCTGTTTTCAGGAACTATATATGGTCTTTTCGGCTACAGGTAGGAGTTGAGTTAAGGCTTTTTTCGGAGCTCCCTCAGTCGATTCTGACTGGGCTTGCAGTCTTTTTGCTTGAAGGCTTTTTGTCATCTGTGCAGGGAAACCAGGGCTACAGGGATACTATAGGTTATAGGAGTGTAAAGCTACGGGTTTATAGGGTATAGGGGGCATAGTATAGGGTATTGGGCTTTAAGGTTTTCGTTTTTGGCTTTGTTTCAACATAGTGTTTTCTAGTTGGGGCTTTGGGATTCATGGCCTTAGGGAGGTGAGCAGCCGAGGCACCTCAGGTCATCCTGCTTTACGATCTTGACCGGCATCCTGTGTGGGATCACAGGAGACTCATGGCAGGAAGAAGATACGTCCTAGGGCATGGTCTGAAGGAAGAAGTGCTGGGTTATCAAAGGCTTACGGGGATGGTTCCCTGCGTTGATACACCGCCAAGACACATGGGTCCTAAACCCTAAACCCTAAGCGCTAAACCCTAAACCCTAAAACCCCCCCCCCCCCCCTCCCGACCTGCTCTTGGCGGCAGTTCGGCGCCTCTCTGCCGGGTTCTTCGAGCCAAATGCGGGACAAGTACCAAAGCACATGCACGAACAACAACTGCTGCGGGCACACCAAAGGGAATAAGGAGCCCTAAGGAATATTATTGGGAAGTGTTTAGGCTTCTATAATAGAGAATTCGAAAAAGATCGTCTCAGAGTCCCTCCACAACTGTCTCCACATTGCATTCTAAGCATCCAGGTCCCGATGCTAAACCTTGCTGTATACAACCTGTCATAACACTTCCAGATCACCCTCAAGCAAACCATCCTAGTCCGACTGTCAAGGCCCTTGTCCTAGACAAAGACCCACCAACGGTGATGCTTGAAGCCCCTATATCACACGACCCGGCTGTGGACCCGGCCCCTTTGCTTGATCTGGAGATGGTGGCAGAGGAACCGCTCCTCGAGCCATCGCCTGGGGTTGATAAAGACTCTCTCCAGTGCTTGGGGGTTTCGGGCTGAGGGTTCGATTTGCATGAGGGTAACAGCAAGTTTCTCGAAATTTTCTACAAGGGCTTCAGGTGTTTTTTCATAAGGGCAAGGGCTTCAGGGCTGTCTGCACGATAAGTGAAGACATCATGTAACCCTTAATCTCTCCTCTACCGTATCAGTCATAACCACCAAACGATACTATGTCCCCATACACTGCTCTAACTACAGTACTGTGGCCCCTGTACTCAACCCGAAGACTAACCCTCATAGAACGCTTTAAAGAGCTCTTCAAGAAGCCTTTAAAGGGACCTTCCTCTAAACCGTAAACTCTAAACCCCAAACCCTAAACCCTAAATCCCAAACCCGAAACCCTAAACCCCAAACCCGAAACCCTAAACCCCAAACCTCTATATTCCGTGGAACATGTCTTGCATCACACTGGCGGTGAGGCAGTGGCCAGGATCGCCGCGGAGTATCCAACGTAGCTTCCCAGCTCCTGCACTGAGGGCTTAATTACCCAGAAGCCCCTAAGGTTTAGGGTTTCGGGTCTTTAGGGTTTGGGGTTTTGGGTTTAGGGGCTTAGGGTTTGGGGGTTTTAGGGTCTATAGGGTTCAGGGTTTAGGGTTTAGAGTCTACAGGGTTTGGGGCTTGGGGGGTTTAGGGTTTAGGGCTTACCCATAGGCCCGAATACTTTATAGTATTCTAAATATAAGCCATAAAAAGGGACTACTTAGGGGCCTATGGGTATAGGGCTTCAAGGTTATAGGGTTATGGGGTTGCAAGGTTATAGGGTTAGGGGGGGTACAATACTTATAGGGTTCTGGGTTAATCTAAGGTTGGAGGGTGATAGGCCTTTAGGGCTCTATGGTGAGGGGGTTTTGGGGCTGAGGGGTTCGAAGGGGCTTGGGACCGGGGGTTCCAACGGCAGGACTCGGCCTGCGAAGCCGACGATCTCGGCAATTTGAGGGGTTCAGTCAGCTCTTCCCTAAACCCTACCTGGACCCCACAAAACCTACCTTATTAGTATTAGGGCTCCTTGTCATGACTTCCTTATCTATATGCCTTCAAGAAAGGTAAGCCATTTGGGGCTAAGGTAAACCCCAAACTCAAACCCCGAATCCTTCATAAACTAAGCTCTGCACCCTCTAGAGCAACCCTAAACCCTAAACCCTACTCTCCGGCTTGCTGCCAAGGCACCACCACCAAGCCCTTCGGTGCGTCGCGAGCTGCCTGTTCCAGCAGCTGGCGCTTCACGCCACCTCTCGGGGCTGGAAGAGACGGGGGTTCGGAAAAGTTCGTGATCTCGTGCTCTGTAGCCCAGACAAGTAGTATTGCCATGATACCCACCGAAATCCTCGTCTAACGTGTACGGCCCGTCTTGCAGTTTAGTTAGGGCCTTGGACCGTCGCAGGGTTGAGAGTTTAGGATCTGAAAAAGGCTGACAAAGTCTTGACATGTGTGGGTTTACGTAGGGTTTGGGGAGCAGTTGTGGGCCGTTGATGCAGCCTGCTGGGTCAGCGCGTTGCACCACCTTCAACTGGCACACACGTTGATGACAACAGTTTCATCAGTGATCCTCAGCGGGATTAGGGTATTTTGGGTTTTGCGAGAGCACCTCGCTCCCCCGCAGTGCAAAGGAAGCCTAATAGGCATTTGCACCAGCAACGTACACCCAGGGGTTTACGACTTAGCGATGTTGAAGAACAGCGGTAAGAAAGAGTCCACAAAACAGTTGCATAAGGGTGCCCCATGAGGATGACAAAGCATGTTGAGGTTTCTATAGGGTGTAAGGCTTCAGGCTTGAGGAATGAAGGATAACACAGTGATGTTTCGGGCGGAGGGCTTAGGATGCCAACTTGGGATTCGATTTAAGAGCTCCACCTCAGGGTTTAGGGTACCAACTTGGAGAAATTGTTCCTAAAACCTAAACCCTAAGAACTCCTGCAAGAACCTGAGGGCGCCTGCCAACTTCATGAAGGTCTTGCGGCTTGCGAAAGTCTCGATTTCGCGTATCCTGAATCTGCAAAGTTCAGAGTTTAGCATGTAGTGTGTTGAGGATTTGGGTTTAGGGTTTAGGATTTAGTGCTCCGGCTCAGTTTCTGCAACAAAATCACATCACTTTCTTCTCAGGCTCGACATGATGCGACGGTAGGAGGAGAGATCTCTATGATCCAGGCTGAAGAACTCTGATATGGTGGCCATAATGATCACTATTCAGGGATATTTATGCTTACTTGGAGGAATATTTTTTGGCATCCTGTATGAGCCACGGCCAAAATTTGTGTGGCTCAATGAAACGACAATGATCCGGTCATTTGGGGGCTTATCGCTGTCCCCTATCCTTCCGCAGATCAAGCCCATGTTGCGACAAGATCGTCCGGCTGGCTCCTTGCATGATAGGAAATCCTACCCCTATTACCATATTACTATCAATATTACTAAGAATATTATCACTTACTATCATATGACTTTCATGACCTTAACCCAAGCCCTACGCTGCACTGGAGTAAAGAGGCCCTTGTCGGCTTCACAAGCTGATCTCGGGCGTAGGATGTAGTGAAGATACCCACATGCTCGGGAAACGTGCGGAGTGCCAACTCGGGGACTTTCGGCGCCACCCAAAGATGGAACCGCAGGCCACTGAAGGAAGAAGTCACTGCCAATTGCTAAGGCTGCTAAGGAAGGCACACATCCTCTGCGGCCCACGGAAAGGCGTTGGCCGCGAGGTGCCGAAGCAGCTCAAATTCCTTTCGCCTGCACATGAGGGGCACGGCAAAGAAGCCGAATATTTTGAGACTCGAAGCGATGAGTCAGCTGAGCAGTTTGTCACTTTACCATACTTTACCGCTCAGTGTGTTTTATGAAGCATGCAACACAGAAGGACTGTTAAGGTGTAGCGGTGTGACCCTCAGATCAGAAGATTGTGTTCGCGATGTCCCTACGGTTGATTCCCGAAATCCTGCATCACTTTGAAACTACCAACGGCTCCCCTGCTACCCCCAATTGTAATATTGCGCTGACGAAGGGGCTAACACCAGGGACTACGCGAATGCCCAACATCCTGCATGATCCCGCGGAATGCAACATTGAAATTCAGGGGTTGCGGGGAAGTGGATAGCGCGACATGGAATATGTGCGATGTGGTAAGTCATGCAGGATTTTGGTCATCAACAATATCACTCACTATATAATGACAATCACGTGAGTATGTTTGCTATTCATCTTTGCACGCCCTTCTGAGCCGTTGCAGTTCATAGGTTTTTACACTGATGAACCTGAGGATTAAATCCGAAATCTCGGGGCAAGCCAAGCAGAGAGCTGCGAGGCCGAAACCCTAAGCAGTGCCAGGTGCTTCGGGTATCAAGTTTCCGTCAAGCGATCCTTCAAAATTGTACCTTTAAGGGATCTGTAAGGTTGAGGGTTTAGGGGTTTAGGGTCCGTGGCACTTAGGGTTTTGGAGGCTTACTACGCTTTACGCTCTAGGGCCTTTGGGGTTTAGGCCATGGGGTTTTCTTAATTTCAGACGCTAGTCAGAACCAAAAATCGCTTTGGGATTCCTCAGGGTCTTTACGTCAAGATCGCGTGTACCAATATGACAATCCTGATTAAGGTTGGGGGTTCTCAACCAGAGGTCAACATTCTTTTCGGACTCTACTAAACTCTTATAACTAGACCGTACATACCGACCATACAGCTATTTGGGGGTACCCTATTTTTCCTGAACCCTAACCCCAAACCCTAAACCCATACACCCCGAACCATAAACCCTTAAACCCTGCAGCCTAAACCCCTAAAACGGCGCTCTGAAACCCTAAAACATCCTAAAACTCAAAACCCCTTATAGATCCTTGAAATAAAACGTACCCTGAAAGAATCCCTTAAAGGAACCCTAAACCCTAAACCCTAAACCATTCCTTAAAGGATCCTTGAAGGAACCCTAAACCCCCAAACAAGCTAGCCTCTCGGCGGTTCGATCGCGGGGTCCCGAGCGAAGGGCCGTGGCCAAGCTGCGGACGGCCGCGGCGACCTGCTCAGAGTAGAGTTTAGGGGTTTAGGGTTTAGGGATGTTTAGGGGTTTAGGGGTTTAGTGTTTAGGGGTTTAGGGTTTAGGGTTTAGTTACGCTTTAGGGGTTCAGGGGTTTAGTTAGGGTTTAAGGTTTAGGGGTTCAGGGCTTCGGTATTAGGTTTAGGAGTTTACGGTTTAGGGGTTCAGGGACTGTGGGGTTCAGGGTTTAGAGGTTTAGGGTTTAGGGCTTCAGGGTTTGGGGCTACTTCTTTTCCTGCGGCTGCTGGAACTCCTCCTCCTGCTTCTCCCCTTCCTCCTCCCCTCCTCTTCCGGCTCAGAAAAGCTAATGATTGCACACCCTTTTTCCTAACATTCGGCCTTAATAAGGAGACCCCCAAACAAAAAGGGTAAAAGGGTACTACTGGGGAACCTAGGAAAAGCTAACGAATGGACACATGTTCATGGGTCGTCAGTCTGAACGAGCATGTCGAACGGTGAATTCAGATTTCAGACGTCTGACATGCAGGGAACGGCAGTTGTCATGCGCAGCCAGCACATGGACACTGTGAGCAAGAAACACATGCCGCCCCCATGCAACAGCCTTTTACTTTTCACCATTCTCAGCATCGGTGTCCGGCGATGACGAACAGCAAAGCTCACATTGAGGCACTTGTTCTGTCGAGAACAGCCCGCTGTACTGCAGCTGTAGGTCAGATTCGTTGAGCAAGGTGCTTCCGAAATCAACAACGTCTGAGGGCAGGTGCGTCCAGATCTTGCAGGAACAAAACTGAGCAACTGACGGGTGTGGTTGTACGAGCGCTTACTGTACCAACATGAACTAAATGTTTCGGAAGCACGGCCCCCTGGACAAGTCCACACGGGGCACAGGCACATGGCGTGAATTTCGAATCTTGCTCAACCTAAGCCTGCCTCCACGTGTTCATGTCTAGCCACGCGAAGGCAATCGCAAAACAAGTGCACCAAGCAGACGACACATGGCCCAGACCCTAAGCCCTAAACCCTAATCCCTAAACCCTCATCCCTAAACCTAGGCCCTAAACCCTAAACCCCTAATCCCTAAACTTCAAAGAGGAAGGAGGGACACACGCTAAGACCGATCCCAGGAGGCGTCACGACGCAATCCTTCGGCGCAAAACGGCAAGGCTGAATTTCGTGCTGAGTCCGAATCGAATAAGGGGTTTATAGGGGTTTTAGGGTTTAGAAGGACTATCGGGATGGCATGGGGCAAAACTCGGGAATGCCATGCGCCCGTAGACCCGAAACTATCCACCGCAGCTTGCAGATTAGACTTTAGGGATTTAGGGGTTTTGGGGCTTAGGGTAGGTCAAAAATGATCTCAGGGACTTTGACGAAACCAGGCACCCTGGCTGAAAAGCATCTGCGTGGCTTCGCTTGCGAACGCTTCTTGAAGATTTCCTTCTCCTTCTTTGAAGTTAAAGAGTAGGGTTTAGGGTTTAGGGTTTAGGGGGGACTTAGTACCTTATAGGGATCTAAACGAGGTAGCTATAGTTGAAGGTGCTGATAGCTTCTAACCCCAATTAGGGTACCTATGCCCTTACTAGGTCCTGGATCCTCCTGGGTGGCTGGCTCCTTGGAAGTTCGCCGGACCGCCCGAAAACCTAAGCCGAGACCTTAAGACTACAACCGGAATATCCCAAATCCCAAACACTAAACCGGCGTAAACCTCAAACCCGAAACCCGAATGTAGGACCCTGAGTATATAAGAATCCCTGGCCCTAGAACCCCAAAAATAGAAACTCTGGCCCTAGAAACCCGAAGTAGTAGGATCCATATAAGAAACTCTGATAAGGACCCTGGGATTCTTAAGAAGGACCCAGATATTCTTAATAAGGAGCCAGGGTCTCTTAAGCAGGTTCCTATATTCGACCCCCCCCCCCCTGGCATTACCTTAGGATCCTAAACTATGGGAATTATGTATTCCATAATCCTTATTATGGGTATATTCCTTATTATGATCTAGTCTTGAGGGTGGAAACCCAGCCTTGGCGTTGCTTGATTTCTACGGTTTCCCTCAGTCGCGGCCCAACAGCCGCCCCCGGAAGCCCGGCAGAGATTGCGAGGGACCATGTCTTGGCTAGACTTTCCCCCCCCCCAAAAAAACCCATAAAGAAACCACAGTTAAGGTCGGTACCTATGTTCATGATATTCCTGACTTATCCTTGAGGAATCTGGCCCGCTTCTCTCTGCTGCCAAAAGCCAAGACACACGGATTTAGGACACCGCCAGCGAGATGTGTGCGAGGTGCACCTCGGATGATCTGATCGCGAATACTACTCATAACGAGGTTGAGGAGAATAACAATATGACTACTAGTAATAAAAACAACCATAAGAATAACAACAATAGCTAATAACAACAACAACCATAATCACAATGATAATGGTGGTCAGGATAATAATAGTTATAGTACTAGCAACTGTGCATGTAGACATGCTCAAAATACTAACAATACAGGAATGACAAATACACATAATAATAGTGATAATCGTAATAGTAGCAGTAGTAGTAGTAGTAGTAGTAGTAGTAGTCGTAGTAGTAGTAGTAGTAGTAGTAGTAGTAGGTATAGGTAGTAGTAGTAGTAGTAGTAGTAGTAGTAGTAGTAGTAGTACCCGCCA
>CAJNJA010019351.1:0-10259 GCA_905231915.1 Symbiodinium necroappetens
AAACCCTGAAACCCAAACCTCAAACCCGAAATTCAAAAACCCAGACTCCAAAATCCTCAACCCCTTGAGGGTCCAAGCCCTAAACAACTCGCCCAGTTGCAGCCGGCAGTGCTTGCCTTTTTCGCCATCTACTTGCTGATTGCAATTAGTGCGCTCATTGCGCTGGCTGGGACCTCACACGGATTTCAGTTTCGGTGCAGGGACAATGATGGTATCTACCGCCCTTAGTGCTGTGTGTTTTGAGGCCTTGTAGCCAGAGGAGGAATATAAGGCCAGCCTATATGGATGATCGGCGTCGTTTTAGAGTTCCCTAGAAACGGCAGTTTCAAAGTTAAGAAAGCCCGAAACCCTAAACTCCAAACCCTAAGCCCTAAACCCTAAGCCCTAAGCACTAAACCCTAAGCACTAAACCCTAAACCATAAGCCCTAAACCCTGAACCCTTAAACCCTAAACCCTACACCTGTAAAGCCTTAAACCCTTAAACCCTAAACTCTTAAGCCCATAAACCCTTAAACCCTTAAGCCCATAAACCCGATAAACCCGTAAACCCTTAAGCCCATAAACCCTTAAACCCTTAAGCTCAGTTTCTAGTCTTAGCAGCCCGGCCCGTCTCTCGCCAAATCTCGACGCCCTGATACGAAGATAGGGCTGTTCTGTAGTTTAGGTTTAGGCTTTAATAAGGGATTAGAGTTTTCGGGTTAAGGGTTTAGGGTTTGGGGTTTTAGAGTTTAAGGGTTTAGGGTTTTAGGGTTTAGAGTTTAAGGGTTTAGGGTTTTGGGGTGACGGTTTAGAGTTTTAGGGTTTGGAGTTTTGGGGTTTAAAGTGTAAGTGCTTTAGGGTTTCGGGGCTTTTGTTTATATAGGGCTTGGGCTTAGGGGTTTAGGTTCAGGATGGTCGGTTTAGGGTTTTTGGCTCAAGGTTTAGGGCCTAATTAGGTTCCCCAGCAGTACCCTTTTTCCCTTTGATTATGGAGACTCCTTACCGGTGGAACATGGCTATCCTTATCACTAGTTTTGCAATCCTTGCCAACCCTCAGCCCTCAACCCTAAGCCCTCAAAAAAACCCATGTCAAAGCCCGAGAATACCCAGCACGCTAAACGAACCCTAAACCCTAAAAACCCCCGGAGTTGAAGCAATACGCCTTAAGTGCTAGAGGGACCCAAATATGGTTGAATTTTGGAGTCCGGGGGGCTTTAAAAAGAACTCAAACAGGAGGGTTTGGGGTGTAGGGTTTAGTGCTTAGGGTTTAGGGTGTAGCCTGAAGTACTGCCAATATCATTCGCTAGGGTGCGCTATTCTAAGGGTTCAGGCTCCTATATCCTAAACCCTAATGCGAAACCTTCACCCCCGCCTCCAACCTCTAAATCCTTAACCCTTAAAGCCCTAAACCCTAAAACCCTAAACCTTAAAACCCTTAACCCTAAGCCATAAGCCCTTGAGCCGTCGCCGTTTCTTTGCCTTGGTAAGGCCCTGTGGTCTGCCAAGGATCAGCAGGGCGAGGCGGGGGTTTTCGGGGTGGTCTTAGATAGGACCCGAATCCTAAACACTATGCGGTAAGTGCTTGCGGTTCATGGTTTACGAGGTTCACGGTTTAGGGCTTAGAGTTTAGGCTTTAGGGTTTAGGGCTTGGTGGATTCAGAACTTTGATTTAAGGAGGCGCGTTTACAGTACTTTCAATGCTGTTTTTAAGCATCGGAATACAATTCCCTAAACCCTAGACCCTAAACTTTAGACTTTAAGCCCTATTCCCTACACCCCTGGTTCCTACTACTTTAGGTCAACCTGTAAAGCCTAAACCCTATAGGACCCTCACACCAAAATCCTTGCACCCCCCCAAGGCCCAAAGCAAATCCTGAATTAGCATGTAGGGTTTAGGGGGTTCGGGTTTAGGGTTTAGGGTTTACTAATTTCGACATTCAGAGCCGTTATATCCGAGACCCTTATATCCGTGGGCCCTTCTTTTCTGAACCATCGTGGCTCAGTGGTGCAAGTTTTTGTGCATTCGTTCGGGGGGCTAGGGGCTGCGTGCTGTATGGCTTGTGTTTGGGGTTTAGTGGAATGCAACGCTTTTTGGACTTCACGTTCGCATTGGCGCACCTAACCCTAAACCCTAAACCCTAAAATCCGAAGGAATTTGCAAATCTGAAGTCGCTGCCGAGAATAGGCCGAGAATAGGCAAGCGCCCAGCAGCAGGCACAAGATATAACGCACACACACACTCTCATATATGTATTTTTTGTGTGCATGTATGTATATGTGTATGTATGTATGTATGTATGTACGTATGTATGTAAATAAGTAAATAAATAAATATGTATATATATATGTATGTGTGTGTGTGAATATCCTTAACTCTAGTCTACATGCTAGAGGTTCGGGCATAATCGCGGTCATGCCATGTTGGTTAAGTCGCTAAGCCTTAAGAGCCCCAGACCCTATAAGCATTGAACCTTCTAAGCCCTCGACTTAAACCCACCTGTTCAATCCTAAACTGCAGAGGGAGTGGAAGCTGGCAAGTTTCGGGTCGTAGCATGGCAAAATTGCATTCCCCAGCAATACCCTGGTAATTATCACTTCTTTTCTTTGGGTTTCTTTGTTGAAGATGAAGAACAAGAAAGGAGACACCGTAATTCTGTGTGGATAATAGCGAAGCCAGATAAGCATAGTGATGGTAACACTGCTGTTAGTAGTGGTTCTAGCAACAAGAGCAACAAGAAAGCTCACCATGCTTGTCGTCATAGCAGAAACAACGAAAAATAAGATAAATCCCAAGCCCTAAACCTAAACCCTGAACATCTGAACGCTTGGCCCTAAAACGCCTTCACTCCTACACCGGAAAACCCGCACTCTCGCTGTCCCCGGTATTGACACTCCCCTGGACTGCCAGAAGCCGGACCACTGCTGCGTTGGCATCCCAGGATAAAGGGTTTTGGGGTTTAGGAAGCGTGAAGGCTTCGGGACTTTCTGCATGTATGCATGTCAGGTATGTCTGTGCATGATTGCTGGGTTACTGGTGTAGTCTGTTTGCTGAATTGTTAAAGTTGTTGTTGTAGTAGTGGTGGTAGTAGTAGTAGTAGTAGTAGTAGTGGTAGTGGTAGTGGTGGTAGTAGTAGTAGTAGCAGCAGCAGCAGCAGCAGCAGGTGTACGGGGCCGAACGTCTGCAGGCACATGAAATCGTCATGCATACATACATGCAAGAAATGTGCCAGAACATCTGTACCTTAGCATACAGGTATATGCACAGGTATGCATGTTACTTGTTACAGCAGCGCGAGCTCTGTACTCACGATGTTTGGAATCGGTCTCCCTTCTCATATTCATCTGTTGAACTTAGTCGTCAACCACCGTCGAAGATGTTTTGAAGCCGAAGTGGCCACGATTTGCATGGTCGGTTGTATTGGTAAGACTGCTTGTTGCCAACGCAGTTCGGTCCATTCTCATAATCCTTTACGTAGTGCTTTTCCGTTTCCTGGTGTTGTTGCTGTTGGTCCCTGCGTGACCCTTGTCATTGTGTGGTCATCCTGGTCCTCACCGGCGCGACCAAGATCTAAACCGTAAACCCTAAACTGGTCTTCTCACTTCGTGTAGCTGTTCCCAGGGCTATGGCCCCAAACCCGTGGAATAGCGTGGATGAAGGGAAGGTTCTCAATCCATATACTCGTAGAGGGTATAATGAGGGTGTAGGGTCTGTCGTCCTACATTCTTGAAACTCCCATCATCGCAATGTAGAGGCCGGATTACTTACCAACATCCTTTCCCCAGGCTTCCTCCTTGTAGGTATACCGGGTTCTTGTTAAGGGATTTGAGATTTTAAGTTACTAGAATGAGGAAGCCATATTTTTTGCTATAGATCCCTATATATGGCACCTTAATCTAAATCCATAAAAAAGAACCCAGTGCACTGTATATTAAGATCCTGGCATTAGACGGAAGTTACTGGAAGTCGGGATGCCCAAGCAAACAGAGGCTGAACCCTAAACTTTTTAAATCCAACACCAAAACACCCAACACCGTCTTTTAGATAATGTGATTTGAGTTGCTTTTGTTTCATATGATACAATGTTAAGCCTTAGACCCTCAGCCAGAAACCCTGCCTCTGGAAGCAGACTTGACATTCAGTGAACCCCGGAAAGTTGGAACATGGGCGTCGGATGACCAGCTAGGCTTCACTTGAGAAGGACCCCCCCCCCCCATAGTCAGGCCCTTATACTATAACTCTTAAATTTGAACCAATCAAAGGATCGGAGTCCCTTATAAGGGCTTTTAGGGTTTAGGGGCTTAGGGTTTAGGGTTTAGGGTTGAGGATCATGATGTTCCAACTCCTAAACCCTAAACCCTAAGGCCCTAAGGCCCTAAGGCCCTAAACCAAGGTCCGATTCTGCACTGGCTGCGTATCGCCCAGCCCTGAGACATGACCTCGAGGGTCACTGCTGAAAGGATTCTGGGCCTTCGTGTGTTCATGGTTTAGGGTTCAGGGCTTTGGGGTCTAAGTGTTCATGGTTTAGGGTTCAGGGCTTTGGGGTTTAAGGTTCAGGCATCCGTGTTTTTGGAGCATCTTTGTTTCGTGATGTTCGGGTGTAGAGGGTTATAGGGTAGAAAGTTTGTTTGCCAGGTTCACAGTTGAACGTTGCGCCTGAATGCTCGTATGTGTTAATTTTTAAACTTGTCTTTTGCGGTCCGTTCCTACGTGATGCCACTCATACAATCAGGACTCTAGACGAGATCCTGGTTACATGAGTACGGTCCTTTTGGGTACCCCCAGAGGTGTCTTCTTTAGAGTCCTGCGGCACTTGAGAGTCTAGTAGGGTTCAGGTTCCTAGGGGTTCGGTGCTTTGGGGAACAAGAACCCTAAGCCCTCTCTGCAGGGCCCTTTGTAATTTATGTGTTCAGGGTTCTGCGAAAATTCGGCCAGGAACCTTTCTAGTAAGTGCAACAGGAGCCTGACACTCCCAAAACTTTTAAAGCCCTCAAAAAGCCTTATCGCCTAACCCCAAAACCCTAAACCCCAACACCCCCGTATGAGCTGTATGGCCCCCATTGTAAGGCCCTCTGATCCGCTGAAGCGCCAAAGCCTTAAACCCCTGAAGCGCTAAACTCGAAAGCCCTTGACCTGTAAAGCCCATACTTGAAGACCTTTACCTTCATTTTATGGGTTTAGGGTTCAGGGTTTAGGGTTTATAGAACCTCTAGGAAACCCTTGTGTTGCGGAAGAAAGTGTCTGAAAGGCGACAAAAATCACAACAGCATTTCAGGTGCAGCGCTTGCATCTATGCCATGCTCGTCCTCCTCATCTGCGGCATCATGGCGCCTTGCTATGGTTTCGATATCCCTAAACCCTAAACCCTAAACCGTCGGGTTGTACTTGGGTTTCTCGTGTTCAGGAAGATTGCTGGGGGCATCGTTCAGGTGCCCAGTTGGGTGTTTTACTTCATCCCACATGTGTTCTAGATTATATACTTAGTAGCTGAATGAGTACACTTTAAACTTTTTGGGATAATACGACCCCTTATAGAACTGAAAGTGTACACCCTTTTTTTGTGATCCGTAACATGTCTTATTGCGACCCAGGCGACTCCGTATAATTGCAATTCTAGTCTCTTTCTCTTTCTCTCTCTCTCACTCTCTTCTCCCTCTCTCTCTCTCTCTCTCCCTCTCCTTTTTCTATATATGTATATATATATATGTATATGTATATGTATCTCTCTTTCTCTCTTCTCTTTCTCTCTCGCTCTCTCTCTATCTCTCTGTTCTCTCTCGCTCTCTCTCCCTGTTCTCTCTCTATCTCTGTCTCTCTCTTTGTTTTCTTTCTCCCTCTCTCACTCACGCGTTGAACACTTGAGCCCTTCAAGCCCTACACCCGTAGCCCTCTTCTCAATTCAGGGTCGGCGTTTCAAACTGAGGGCTGGGCTTCGGCTTTCATGCCCTTGGGGGTTTGTTGTTTAGGGGTTTCGGGTTTAGGGTTTGGGGTTTAGGGTTTAGAGCTTAGGGTTTAGAGCTTAGATCGTAGGGGTTAGAGTTTAGGGCTTAGGGTTTGGGGCACTAGCCTACCGATCAGACTTAGATGGTCTTTGTTTGTGTGTATGGGCCAGGTTAAACCTCCCGCAACCCTAACACGCAACTCCCCAAACCGCACGAAATGTTGTCACAGTTCGACTTACTCGTTTGCTTCTGAAAAAAGTTGAGAAGCACTTGCAAGATCGAGCCCCTAGGGCTCAAACCCCAGGAGTCCTGAACCTTAAAGGCTAAAGCCGAACTCTGGAAACCTAAATCGACGGTCGAAGAGTTGAACCCAAACACGACGTTTGAATGAAGGATGAGGCCTCAAGGAAGACTACGAAGCCCCGCCTAAAATTTCATAGCGGACTCAGAAGCATCCGGCATTCCGTTACACACTGCTTTTGACAAAACTTGCAGCAGACCCACATATGCATATGTATATAAACAAACAACATATACGTACATATGCACATACATTACATTGTACAACCAGTTGTTTGAAACATAGAATGTTCAAAACACCTCTACACCCTACCCTTAACCCCAAACCATACCTAAACCCCCTACACCCCTGAACCCGAATTACTAAACCCTAAACCCCAAACCGAAACCCTAAACCCTGAACGCCTAAACCCGAAACCCACTCCTCAGGTCATTGTTGCCATGTTCGGTAGTGGTCTCTGTCTCGTCATGATCGACTTCGACCAGGAGACGTGGACACGAAGAACAACACACCAGTTTCGGGTGTAGGAGTTGGGGCGTGTAGGGTTTTCCGGTCGATGTTAAACCCTAAACCCGACCTTAACCTACCAAAACCGACGTTTTGTAGGTTCTGACTACAAACCCTAGTATGGACTGCATAGGGAACCTACAAAAAGGTAGGTTCTGGTAGGTTAAGGTAAACCTTAATCTAGGTTCCTGAGTAGTACCCTTTTGCCCTTCTTATCTTGGGTTCTCCTTATTAAAACCGAATATTAGGAAAAAGGGTTTAGGGTTTAGGGTTTAGGGATTATTTAGGGCTCACTCAGGAGCCTAGTAATGTTTTGGGTGTTGAAGCCCTTTGGTCGGTGTGGCCTCAGGTACTTGGAGGTTCATGGGTAGTTATAAGGCTCCTTTAAGGGATCCATAAGGGATCTACAAGGGGTCCTATAAGGGGTATTCTAAGGGGTATAAGCGGTCATACTTGGAGGTTCATGGGTAGTTATAAGTGGAGTTATAAGTCCCCTAATAAAGGTTTTAACTATAGCTACCCTACTTATAGCCCTTCTTATAACTACCCATGAACCTCCAAGTATGCTTCAAGGCTTGCGAGCTTTTTAGAGGGCTCCAGGATGAGTCTTCGCAGTTTGAGGCATCGATGCCTTGGGTTCTACCCTAAGGCTCTTATATATATATATACATATATATATATACATATATATATTGCTGTTGTGGGCTTACTAGGGGGAGGTTTGGGCTTTGGGGGCTAAGGTTTGGGATTTCACTATGGGGGTCCATGAGTCTTAGGGTAGTGGGTTTTGAGGTCAGTGCTTCTCCTTCTTTCCGTTGTTGCAAGATGTTAAGGAACAAACCGGAAGTGTGGGGGTATCACCCTCGTCCATCGTAGATGATGCAGGAATGTCGCCCTGAACCCCTAAGCAATGATCCTTAAACCCTAAACCCTCATCACCACCCTAAACCCTAAAACCCTAGACAGGATTTTGCCAGCAACCCTGCGTTCTTTGCATCGAAGGAGACGGGAACCAACCTCATGGCAGCTGTCGGTCAGGATCTCGTGGTTCAATGTAGGGGTTCGGATATTTTCTCAGGATACTCATGATTGCGGTTTTTAGGGTTTAGGGCTTAGGGTTTTTTTTGTTGTTGTTCCTTACTACGGATGTGCAATTCAATACTCTAGCAGAATGTACCTCAAAGCCCGGTTTGAGTTATTCAGGCCCAAGACGATAGGTTGGTGGTTTAGGGCAGCTCAGTGTTGAGCTTTCAGGGTTGTTTGCAGGCATTTAGGTTTTCAAGGTTTCGGGTTGATCTCTATGTGCCTGTTGTGGTTCACAGTAAACCCGAAACCTTAAACCCTGAACCTCCTAACCCTAAACCCTAGATCCCAAACCCTACACTTTAAACCCCAAGACCCCAGACACTGAAACCGAAAAACCCTAAAAGCCCTAAGCCCCTGCACCCCAGAACCCTAGACCCTAGAACCCTAAAAGCCCTAAACCCCTAGACCCTAGAACCCTAAACCCTCGACCCTAGACCCTAAACCCTCAAACCCTGAACTTTAACTCTTAAACCTCAAACAAGTAGTTGTTCCAGGATTAGGGAAACCCTGAACGAGCGACCTCCTAACCCAAAGGGTTTAGGGCTTAAGAGGTGTAGGGCTTTAGGGCTTTAGGGGTTGGGCGGGTTTGGGTGTAGGGTGTAGGGTTTTAGGGTTTAGGGGTTTAGGGTTTAGGTTTTAGGGGTTTAAGAGGTTTAGTGTTTAGGGGTTCAGGGTTTAGGGATGACTTGATATTATTCAGGGTATAGGGGTTCAGGGTTTAGGGATCCTAGGAGTCCTAGCAACCCCAAATCGTTTCAATCCCTGCCATAAAAAACCCCAAACCCGAAGCCCTAAACCCCAAACCCCCAGCCCCTTAACCCCTAAATCCTAAACCCCTAAACCCTAAACCCCTGTACCCCAAACAATATCAAGTCGTCCCCAAAACCTTTAGCTGCTAAGTCCGCGGAATCCGCAGACTGAGGTGCTGAAGGGACACTAGGAGGGACTCCTAGAAGACCCTATATGGGTGGTTCTCCAAAATAGGGTCCCTTTTTGGGTCGTTAATATAATACGGCACCTAATATTTAGGGTACCGAAAAAGGGACCATAGTTTTGACAACCACCCATATAACCCTTTATATACCCCTTATATAGTCTCATACAGCCCTAAACCCTAAACCCTAAACCCTAAAACGTAAACCAGGGTCCCTTTCAGGGTCTCTCCTTGAGTCCCTTGAGGTGCTGATGTCCCAGCAGAGGTAGAGATGGCTTTGAAGATTGCAGACAGGTGGGATTTTGGGGATTGCGGACAGGTGGGGTTTAGGGTTTGGGGTGACCCTAAACCCTAAACCCTAAACCCTAAACCCTAAACCCTCAGGTTTCGGGTTTAGAATCTTCGAAGTTTAGGAATTTAGGGATGTATGCTTCAGGGATTTAGGGCCTGGGGGTTTAAAGTTAGGAAGAGAGAGTCCTTCATGGATTGTGTTGATTCGTTACTGCAGCAGGTGGACTGCAGAGGAGTAGATGTTTCTAGGTGAAGTCTTTGTCTTTAAGGATAGGGAAGCTCCAACCTAAAAGACCCAACAATTACCAATGGGTTCAGGGTTTAGTAAGGGTCCCATAGAGCTATACTACAATGTATCCCAAACCCTGTTCTAAATATTACCTTCTGAGCTCTTCATTGAGTGTGAACGTGAATTTTCAGGTGGGTAGTTACCGTTACAGGAGCCTTATAGAAGGACTCTATACCTTATGGAAGCCTTATAGAAGCCCTATATACCCTAAACTCCCCACCTGTAGTTCCTTTAACTTCTCGGTTTGCTACTTTGGGTTTCTGGGACTCTGGTTTTTGTGGGCTTTCGGGGGGGCTTAAGATTGGGCTTCTCAGGCCTTTAACCGTTTGGGGTTTTGGGCCATTCTTTCCGCAACATGATCCTGAGATCTCATCTTCTGCGAAGACCACATGAGCCAAGGTTTTCTGTTTCGTAGTATCCCTGCAACATGACAGTGTGGGAGTTCCATTGTCCATGTTGTTCGGCAGGTAGGATTTGAGGATTCGAGAGATGGGGTTGAAGCTATCTGGCGTTCAGCTACATGGCGTGTAACAGTAACAGAGGCCCTTAGCCCTCGATCATGAGTTTAGTTAAGGGTTTAGGGTTTAGGGTTTAGGGCTTACCATAAACAATATGGAGGCGTGAACAACAACTACTAGTATCCCAAGGTTTACCCCAAAGCCGTATTCTAATTATCAAGGCCTCTATACCTAAAGGAGCCCTCTTTCCTTAAGCTAGAGTGTATGGGATCCTAGCAGCAGTCATCCTAAATCCATGTTCTTTCTAGGTGCCTCAACCCTAAAGCCGAAACCCTAAATCCTAAACGCTAAGCCCTAAAGGTGCTTCAGCCTCACCCATCCGGAGTTTGACCCCGGCTTCAGCCGCAATTTGGCGGCTCCCCGGATGCAATGCGGCAGTTAGGGCCTTAGGGTGTGGGGCTTTGGGTTTAGGG
>CAJNJA010019353.1:0-10813 GCA_905231915.1 Symbiodinium necroappetens
AGCAGCAGCAGCAGCAGCAGCCGGGGGCAGACGAGGGGCTTAGACTAGAGCAGGCCAACACAGCATGAGAAGAGCACCAAATCCTCGAAGTCAATCAGCATCACCAAACAGCCATTGTCAGATATAGTGGGAAGCTCTCTCATGCCCGACCCCGATCGAAACCTGGGGTTTGTAGGGGGAGGCCTGGGCATAGGGGTGGAAAAACCAACGAAAACCACGGCAAAAGCAGCAGCCATCAGCAACAGCACCAGCATCAGCATCAGCAATCAACATCGACATCAGCAACGGCAACGACGACGACGACGAAACAAAAACACAAAGGAAAAGCAAGAACAACCACCACACAAAACCACCACAACCACCCTACAAACACATCCACATTTGCAACAGCTACCGCAACAGAAACAGCAGCAGCAACAGCAACACCACCAACAGCAACAACAAGAAGACCGTCCCCAGCTCCATCCCGCGCCCGAAATCTATCCGCAGAAGCAAACAACAACTCCCAGACAAGGCCTGCGACCCAAACCCACATTCTTGGCCCGAAACCTGGGGTCTGGGCACGAAGCAGACAGGGAAACAAAATCAAAGAGCACAAAAAACACGCGTTGGGTTAGCCCTGGGTGGGGGGCCTTTGAATGGCTGAAGGAGCCCCTCAAGGCCACAAAATCGATTTCTTCCGGCCGCCCACCATCACCAGTCAAAGGTCTGGGAGAAAAACTTAAGAGGGGTCGGGAAAGAACTAAACATATCGAGACACCGAAACCTCTTGCAAAGTTGGCATCCGCGTTTGGGAGGCCGGTCCTGCTGTCCTCGAGCGTGGAGCTGGCTTGCTATTCTCCTTAGCCTTACCTCCGTCAGAAAGACGATCGAGAATGCACTTTAGCCTAGGTTGTGTTTCAGCATCAAGTCTAAATCCTGCAAGCTGCTTCTTGTTGGATATTCTTGACTTTATGTTGCCGAAGTGCACATTCCAGACTAAAGCCGTCACGGGAACGAATCTTGCATTGTCGGTTCCAACATATGCTCACAGGCGAAGTAGCCCTCGGCCTCCCAAAATGAGCCTTCTCATCGTTCACAGTCTCGTGCCAGTATCGCAGTCCTCCGATGGCTGCCAAAGTGTTGGCCGGGGTTCGGGCCCTCAGCGCTATAGGGGGTTCCTTGACAATTTCATACACTTTCAACATTCCTGCGGGACATAGTGCGCACAGGATCAGTTAAGGTAGCTACTGAGTAAGGTCATGGCAGGCGAGATACGTACCTTTATTGCACGGCTGTCTGCAGACACACGAAGGAAGCCGAAGACAGCTGATAGAAGCGAAGCCCAAAGATGCAGACAGCATGTACAGCAGGTAGAATGCAGGCAGGTTTCGTGGAATAAGCAAGTGGCCACAGTGAGTCACATCTCCCATGTGGTGAGTGAGAGTTAAATCACAAGACCGACACGGCCCCAGCTTACATGTGTTGCTGCCGGATGACATGTCAAAAGCTGGTATGGTTATGCACGTTGTGAACTTGCAACCGCGAATCTCTTCTTCGATAACCACAGCTTGACTGAAAGAGGCGCAGTCTCCGGATACCAAGGCGAAACAACCTCTGGCTGCACAGTCAACTCGCCCGCAACAGAGACCCGGCTCCACGGAGTGTGCAGGGAAAGGTAGTTGTTTCTCGCATTTCCCGTTCTTAGTCGGCCAAAGCCAGTTTTGTACAGGCACTGAGGAATTTGGGATTTCAAGCGCTTGCCGCCAGGAAGCTGGCCAACGCGCATGCCGGGAGACGGAATCCGCACTTGGGTCGCGAGGCCGCTCCTCCGACGGTTCGATGCTTCAGGAGCTCAGGACTGTATGTATTGGGTTCGCTCAAAAATTTCGTAGCTGAGGGTAAAGCCTGCACGATCGTCACATCTTTCGGCATGCCTGTCGAGTCAGTTCCAAAGAGCAGAAGCACCAGCCACAGCAACAGCAGCAACGACAACAATAATCACAATGCCTCTCCTCCAAAGTACGCGAAACTCAACCACATTTTCCGCCGATGGTTCTGAATCTCGAGCTCGGAAGAAAGTTTTTGTCAGGCTACCGAGGATCCCAAAGGGGCGCAAAGTCGTGGCCTTATGGGGTCCATTCGTATAGTACGGCCTTACTTAGATTCCGGTCAACAAACCATAACCCTTTATATATATATACACACACACATACATACACGTATATATATATACGTTTGAACGATGTGTATGTATGTATGCATGTATGTATGTATGTATGTCTGTGAGTATGTATGTATGTATGTATGTATGTATGTATGTAGGGCACTGGATCGAGCGGCCCAGGAGCGGGCTAGCATTGCCAGGAGCCCCAGTGCGAAAAGCACGAAGCCATTCCGTCCTCGCCTCCCTGGCACCGGCGCCAGAGGACTCGCAGAGCTGCAGCGAGACGGAAAGTGCGAGAGGCAAGGGCAGCTGGCAGGCATCCACCCCTGAGATCCCTACTTTTGTTGGCAAGACATCACACGAGACCTGCCTATCGGGAACTGGAGTGTTCAATGGGCCGCCGCAGTGGTGCAGGCAAGCAACAATGGGGATGGAAGGACGAACAGTGGCGAGCCAGTCGAGGAGACGGGCAAGATGGATGGCGGCAGCCATCGTCCTCGCATGGACGCTGGGAGGATTGGAAGCGCCCTCAGCGATCGGAGGAGCCCGAGTTCCCGAGCTACACGATGATGACGCGAGGACCAAGCCATCATGGGAGCAGGAGGAAGCCGAGGAGGACAAGCCGATCCATCGCCGAGCAGGGCTTGCCAAGGGCTACCAGCGCTTGCTGACGGTGGCACGCCGAGCAGAAGTCAAGATGCGCAAGGCGGCGCAAGGCATGCTGGGCTGCTTTTCAAGAGAAGCTTCAGCGGGCATATGTCAAGGAAAGACCCAAGCACAAGCAGGATGTCGAGAAGTTGGAGGAAGAAATGGAGCAGCAGGCTGCGGCTCAGCGAGATGCCTTCAAGGCCCTTCAAGAAGCCATCATGAACCCGGCCAGCATGCAAGCTGGACAGCAGGATGCCCCTCCGCCAGATGTGGCAGAGGAGTGGCAGCAACTGCTGGAGACATGCGAGCACGAGGGCGACGACATGGATATCGACGAGACCTTCGCGGAGAAGCTCAACAAGCAGCTACAGAAGGTGTTGCATGCTGGGCCGAAAACGCCGCCGAGGACCAGCACAGTTCGGGCAGTTCCCAGAACTCCTCCTTGCCCGGCAGAAGGGAGTGGCAAGACTTCCAGGGTCTCCCTCGACAGGTTCATGGATGCTGCCATCATTATGGCCAAGCAGAAGATGGAGCAGGAGCAAGCCGAGAAGGAGACGGTGCCCGACGATCCATATCTGACTTCGCCCAGCCACCATGTGGGACAACCGTCGCCTCCCTCGCGGCCCAAGAATCTCACACCCAGGCTTGGTGTCAAGCTGAAGGGCCGGACACCTGTGCCGAGCCCAAAGCCGGGGACGACCTTGGCTGCCAAGCTGGAAAGAGCAAGACAAAAGGACAGAGGGCACGGACAAGGCGATGCTCAGATGGTGGACAGCGGGGACGACGAGGAAGATTTTCTCGCGGAGCTTCCCAAGAAGGCGGAGGAGAGCCACGGCGGGACAGTGGAGTAGCTTGTCCTGTATTTCCATATGATGGTCTATCTGCTGGGCTATTTGAAGGAGCTCGGTGGGTGAATTTTGTGGATGTTGAGGCTGGCCGGCAGTGTGGAGGCTGTGGGCTGTTATATGAAAGTCTTGGATGCAAGGGACCCCGAGGCCAAGGGGATGCTGCAGCCAATTTGGTTATTACGGGGCTTTTTCGGTTTGTCCCCTGGGCTCTACAATGGTTGGCCTTCTGGCCAGACCCTTCTTCGTATTATCAGGCAAACCTGTATGGCTGTTCTTGGCTTGACCCTGGTATCCGGGTTCATGACATCCTGGATATTCTGGTGCCCTGGATGGCAATCACAGGCCTCCTCCTGGAAGGAATCATGACTGCAGGGGAGGACATTTGCACAGGTTTCTTACTTACTTTGATGGCAGTGCTTGGGCTTGCGCTGCTCTCAACGGCTGCTGCTGGCATGGGCAGGCGAACTAGAGCACGGGCACACTTTGGAGGTGTGCCTGGCCGACTCTGCACCGCCCTTGTCACGGCATTTCTTTTCCATGGCCCCATCCCTTTGGTGAGGGCAACGAAACACAGGAAGCGATGTGAACTGCCTCTGCCCACTGACTTGGAAATCTGGATGGCTGGCCAGAGGACCCTGGCGGAGCAACTTGCAGACGCTGAGTGGCGCAGAGTGCTGGAAACTCCTCTGCTGCACAACCGGGGCATGGCTGCCCCCCCGGATTTACGTGCCAGGCCAGTTGACCTCATCGAGGAGGCTGGGCAGCCTGAGCCCGAGGAGCTCACGCTGCATGCTACAATCTGGCTGGCAGTTCCATACTACGAAACAGAAGTGCTGAACCTAGAATTGCCACGGCCGCTGTCGCTTTCTTTGGTGACCTGCACCCGACGATTCCTCAGTTAGGTGACTACTTCGAGAGTTTCGTCGCCCAACCAGAGTGGACCAGGGGCACGGGCAAGCGAGTACTAGTCATGGACGCGCGGGCAATTGGAGGAACAGCCTTCGCATTTTATGTGGACGGGCGACTCAACCATGCCATCCTACGGCACAACCTCCAGGAGTACCACGAGGAACAGCTGGAGTTCTATGTGTTTGGGAGCCGAACCCCCCTTGTCAAGGCTGTCCTTCCTGGACAACCTTGTACTTGGTCAGACAACCTGGATGTGCGCATGGAGCAACCGGCGAGATGGCGACCCAACTTTGACCCGCCGGGACAGGAAGAAGGACTCCACAATGTCATTCAGTCGGCCCAGGACCAGGTTGTGGATGAGATTGAGCCCCTCGACCTACGTCCCATGGAGGAGGTAGCAGGTGAAGTACTGGGAGTGGAGCCCAGTGAGATCACTGTGTTTCTTCCAGTCGAGAGACTCCCTGGCCTCTCTCATGGTGGTCGCTCCATCTGGGAGCAAGTTGCTGTTCTCAGCAACAATGCGATGCCGGAGACGGCAGCATTCGTTATCTTCCTGGATCTGCGGCCTCTGGCCTGTTTTCCACAGTGGGTCCAGACGTCGGAGATCTTTGACCCAAAGGCCTACATTGAGGATCTGCAGATCGCTGACTTTGATGATTGGGTTTTGACGGTGGAGGGAGGCGAGGCAGCAAGACGTGGCAAGCTTCGAATCCAGCACAGAGAGGTGCTGACCTTCTCTCTACAGCCACCTGGTTCCTCCTCGGACAGCTCGGATGGCACGGACGACGAGGACAGTTCTAGTGGCATGCTACGGTCTCCCAGCAGCGACATTCTGCACTCCAGTGACTTGGACACCCCGCCGCCGCCAGGGCCGAGAGGCCCACCTCCACCGCGACCCCTTGAGAGAAGCAGGTCGCCCAGACGAGGGAGAAATTCGCAGGATGATTCGTCCCGGCTGCAAGATGAGGAGGACCCCCCAAGGCAAGTGCGCCTGGCTGACTTTGTCGGGCCGCCTACATTCGATATGACGAGGTCGTATGTCCATCTCCCGCACGACCTCAAGGAGATTGCTGCCTTCATGCAAACCTGGAAGGAATGGACTCCAGAACTGGAACTCGACAAGATTTCCTTCAAGCAGCCAACTGTGGAGGCCATCAACCAGATGGTGCATTGGAGCAGTCTTTCCTCTTTGTTGGGACAGGGGCCACGCAGCCCGGAGCTACATGTTTATACTGATGGCTCCTGGAAGGTCAAGCAAAGAGTCGGTGGGTATGCTGTTGTGCTCCTGCTGGTGACGGCAGGGGCCAGTGCCATATACGAGATCTTGGGCGAACAAACACAAGGCAATCCAGCTTCCTGCTGGACCTATGAAGCCCCACCGGCGCTCAAGAACGAACAAGTGGCAATAGCTGCTGCCTTACTTTGGCTCCTCCAAGGCCACACTTGGGCTCTCTTCAGCAGAGTGCTGCTGCATTTCGACTGCCATGCGGCAGGACTGTCGGCGGACGGAAGTTGGGCTCCGGTCAACGGTTTTTCAAAGCAGCTCCGAGCGATTGAGGGCTTGCTGCAGCGCCTCATGCCTACCCCCTTGAAGTTTGTCCACACGAAGGCGCACGTTGGGCACCCCTTCAATGAGATGGCAGATGTGCTGGCGAATCAGGTGGGATCAGCCGCCCTGGAACTCAACAGGCCCCCAGATGAGGCTTGCCGGGTCCTACAACATGGGGACTTTTCATGGATCGCGGTTGCCTTTGACTACGGCTCCCTCCCGCTCCTTGATGGCATGGCTTTGTGTTGGTCTGGGAATGACAGCCTGGGCTCTTCTCATCTACGCCCAGATCAGCTGGTTCCTACAAGGGACAGAGGAACAATGAAGTTCCGTGCTGAAATTGAGTTCAAGGCACTGAGCCTCAATGCTCAGAGCCTTGGGGGCAAGTGCCGGTATTATGAAGAGCAACTTGACGACCTGGGCTTCAACCTGGCTTTCTTCCAAGAGACCATGGGGCACTCAGCTGTCTGTTCAAGTCGCAGGTTCCTCCGACTGTCTACTGAATCCGATCGGCATTGGGGGACTGCTATCTGGATCAGTCGGACACGAGGAATAGCAAGCTGTGATGGAAAACCACAGCTAATTCAGGAGGAGGACATCAAGGTTCTCCATGAGTCCCCTCGGCTCCTTGCGCTGGCGATCAATGCGGCCTTTGGAAAGCTTGTTGTCATTTCCGGGCATTGCCCACACTCGTGCAAGCGAGCAGAAGCCAAGAGGTTCCATGAGGAGATCGCTGACTATGTGCGCAAGGGTCGAGAGACCGGAATGGTCATCATTGGCATCGATCTGAATGGCCGTATCCCTACAGGCCTACAGGGAACCACAGGTGACTTGGTACATGGCGAGCCGGACGACAATGGTGTGCAATTCTCCATCGTGGCGGCGGAAGCCGGTGTGTGGTTTCCTGCGACCTACAAGGACTACCACGCGGGAACGACTACCACATACCGTCAAGCCAATGGGGCGGAGCATAGAATCGATTATTTGGGCCTTGGTGGAAAGTTTTCAGTTGATCGGGTTGCCAGCTGGGTTGAACAAGCTTTCGACGCTGCCAATGCCAACGACGATCACGCGCCGGTGGCGATTGATGTCACTGGAACAAGGGACGGTGCTACAGAACAGAAGCGTATCTTCCGGCCAAGATATGACACTGGCAAGATGCTGACCAGGGAGGGCAGAGCTACGATTGCTCAGGAACTGTGCCACTATGTCCCCCCCCTTGGGATTGGCATCCAGATGACCACTACCAACACCTCCAGAACTACCTGCATGGGATCATGGCCAAGCACTTTGGGCTGGACTCTTGCTCCCCTCATGCAAGTTACATCCCCCCCGATGTCTGGCGCCTGCGGGATGGCAAACTACGTCTCAAGCAGCGGGCACGCCACCGAAAGGATCTCTGGGCAGCTCTATTGTTGCGAGCCCTCCAACAATGGAAATATCAAGAGGACTTTGGAGTGGATGTCCTGCTGTCCAAGCAGGCTGTCATGTATGATGTTGTGGCGGGGGCTGTCCGGTGGGCCACTGCCCGCATCAAACATGGAATCCGACAGGCCAAGGCTGTTTTCCTGCAGGGCCTGGCCTACCAAGCTGGAGATCGTGGTTGTGATGTCCTTCACAAGGCCAAGTCTGCTGGTGTTGGTGGTAAGCAGGCCAAACCCATCTCGAGACCACTGCCTGGCCTCAAGACAGCTTCTGGTGTGCAAGCTGGAACCTGGGAGGAGCGAGACCAGATATGGATGAGACACTTTGGCGAGCAGGAGATGGGTATTGTTGTGGATACCAAGGAGTTTCTACGGGGCGATGATCAGGGGATCTTCCAGGATGAGGAGATTGATTGGACCATTCAAGATGTTCCAACCCTGCAGGAACTTGAAGAGATACTCAGGCAGGTGCCGCGGCGCAAGGCGCCGGGATTGGACGGGGTGCCTGGAGAAGTCCTTCTTGCAGCCCCGCCGATGATGAGTCGAGCTCTGCTCCCCCTGGTGGTGAAAAGTGTCGTGAGGCTGCAGCAGCCGGTGCAGTGGCGGGGAGGCATTCTCCAGGAATCTTGGAAACGAGCTGGCCCCATTGACGATCCCAACAGTTCCCGGTCACTGTTCATTTCGTCCCAGGTGGGAAAATGCTATCATAAGCTGCTCCGCCGACGAGTTGGGGATGTCCTGGAGACGGCCTTACATGAGTTCCACCTTGGAGCCCGCAAGAATGCCCCGGTGCTCTTCCCGGCGCTGTACATTCATGGCTTCCTTCGCAGGGCGCGGCAGAAGAAGCACTCGGCTGCCATCCTCTTCTTGGACATGCAGTCTGCTTATTACCGGGTCATCAGGGAGCTAGCCGTGGGACATGTGTCCACTGACGATGCTGTGATCCATGTGTTTCGCTTCTTTGACATTGGCCCGGATGAGATGCAGGAGTTTGCGCGGATGATACAGCAGGGGGGGATGATGCAGGACTTTGGCATGCCTGCAGCTGCTCGCCACCTCGCCAAGGACCTTTTGCATCGATCATGGTTCGTCACCAGACATGGAAGCGATGCACAGATCAACAGCACCCACGCCGGATCACGCCCTGGTGAATCATGGGCGGACGTGGTTTTCTCTTTTGTGCTCAGCAAGATCCTGCTGCAGATCATGGAGCATGCCACGGCAGAGAACCTGCTCACAGAGCTCTCGGTCGATCTAGAAGGCGGCATCTACGCGATGGAGTCGGACATGGAACAAGTTCAGGCGCAGGACTGCACCTGGGCTGATGACTGCGCCTTCCCCTTGTCGGATTCTGACCCCCGCCGGCTGATCTGCAAGACTAGCCGATTGGGGTCGATTGTTCTCGACTACTGCCAGCGCCATGGTATGACGCCGAACCTGAAGCCGAACAAGACAGCTTTTATTCTGGCGATCCGTGGTAATGGTTCTCAGAAGGCCAAACGGCGATGGTTTCAGCGGGGAGAAAGACACCTACACTTGGCAGACCTGGATTTGCGTGTCAATGTCATGAGCCAGTATGTTCACCTTGGTGGGCTGGTGGACACGGATATGCGACTATGTGGTGAAGCTAGAAGGACACTTGGCATGGCACAGGCGGCCTTTGATGCGGGCAAGAGCCTCCTCTTCACCAACATGTCTATTCCACTGCATGTCAGAGCTTCCCTATTCTGCTCCTCTGTTGTATCCACTTTCTTCAACCTTGCATTGTGGACAGAGGGGACAGAGGCGTGGGACAAGATGGAGACTGGCTTTTCAAGGCTCCTGCGCGGACTCTTGTCAAAGACCTACAAGGGAGACCTGCTCTACAAGGTGGCCCCTCCTGCAGTGCACATCCTCATTGGTGTGTTGCCTTTGACCTACATTGCCCGGAAAGCCCGCATCAGTCTGCTGGGCTCCATGGCAAAGTCGGCCCCAAAAGGGCTATGGGCAGTCCTGCAGGAGGAGCAGACATGGCTACAGCAGGTTCAACGTGATCTGGTGTGGCTGGTGGGCGAAAGTGAGGACTGGCCTGGATTGCGGGAGCAGAGCTGGCCGGAGTGGCACAGCCTTTTCGTCAGCTCTATGCCGTGGGTCAAGCGAAGAGTGCGAAGCAACATGGACCAGGAGATGAAATTGTTTCGCTCCTCCTATGCTGTCCTCATCTGTCTGTGGGCACTGTGGCGGAGAGCATCTGCCCAGACGACGAATGACATGGAACATCCGTGGATTTGCCGCCCATGTGGACGACGACTCAAAACCAGAGCGGCTTTGGGGGCCCACTTCTACAAGGTGCATGGACGAGCGGCTAAGTACAGGGCCGTGGTCCAGGGTACCCTCTGCCCAGCCTGTGGGAGAGAGTTCTGGAGCCGGAATCGGTTGTCTATACACCTACGAGATGCTCCCCCCTGTGTGCGAAAGCTGTACCAGGCAGGATCCTTTGCCCGAGAACTTGCCCCGGGCATCGGAAGTCGTCGATGGCGGCAGCGTGCAGAGGAGGACTACACCCTGGCGGTACCACAACAGAGGCACCCCCCCATGGAAGTGGAGGCCAACGACTTCTGGGATGACCACATGAAGCAGGCCCACAAGGCACTGTGTGATCTCCTCATCAGTGATTCTTTGCCCGAGTCCAGTGGGATGATCACCGGTTGCCTGCAGCAGTGCCTGGCCAAGTTCCCACTGTATCCTGCAGAGATGGAGGAGTTGGCCTACCACGTTGCGGGTGAAGTGCAAGCAATGCAGCGAGCAGAAGTGGCTGATCAATGGAGCACCGAGACCATTGCGGCCATCAAGAATGCCCTGCAGGCTTTTGATGGCACCGTTTGGAGTCAGGACGAGCTGCAGGATGCCGACAAGCCGGTCACTACTCTACGACACTTCCAGAGGGAAGTTGAGGATGTGAACTGGCGTGCCTTGTGCCAGGAGCCCTACAGCCTGGACGAGACCCCGAAAGCCTGTCTGAGTCTGGCCGAGGATTGGGAAGCTGCTTTATCCTCGGAAAGTGGACTGGCGGACGTAGCAGCCGTACAGGGCTCTTACTGGCTCTTTGTGCCGGAGGAGCTGAGAGTGGCATGGGATGCTACACGTACAGGTGTGGCGGTACAGTTATGCGCTCCAGCTACCTTCTGGTGCTCACCACTCTCTCGGCCTTTTGCCCACTTGAGAGTGTCGTCTGCAACTTAATTAGGCTGCGTACTCCTCTGACAGCTCGCAAATCGCAAAATCGCAAAATGTATGTATGTATGTATGT
>CAJNJA010019353.1:10944-35153 GCA_905231915.1 Symbiodinium necroappetens
GTACGTACGTACGTAGGTATGTAAGTAGGTAGGTAGGTAGGTAGGTAGGTAGGTAGGTAGGTAGGTAGGTATGTAGGTATGTAGGTATGTATGTATGTATGTGTGTACGCATCTGTCATTTGTCTGCTGAGGACTGAGCAGACTCTGGGGCCTTGCTTCTAGCCATATTCCGCTGTTGTGCTGCTGTGAACTTTGGGATGTCTCGCTGATTGAGCCACCTCAACCATGATTTAGGGTTTGGGTTTTGGGTAGAATGGTTAAGGGTTTGGAGGTTTGGCGTTCAGGGTATCTGGGAAAGCTGTTAAATTCTGCTTTTGTGAGGAATGCTGGACTTAACAGAAATTGCAGGGTTCGTGGTTTTGTCAACTCCCAGACCCTATATGCAGTGTGGATGCGACCGCAAGGTTCAACAGAGGCCTCATGTGTCAAAAGTTTCAAGACATGGAGAAGACAGAAAAGACATGCAAACGACCCCTCCGCTCCCGGCCGTCCTCCCAAGACTGCATGTCTTGGAAGAAGCCACCAAGAATTGATGATGCTGCTGCCGCTTCTCTCACTGCTTTCACCAAATCGGGAGTCTCTGCACTGTCCGCTGTAATCTGGAAAGTTTCGTAGCCTGCGACGCATGACGGAATCAGCTGCAGAGTCAAAACCCACCAAGCCTTGCCTGATTGCTTTCACGAGGCCCCTCGGCGGCCTCTGCTGCAACAGCTCCTTGTGGTGTCCGCAGTGGGCAGCATAGCCCGCGGAGTCCACAGTGCTTCACGGCCTGGCCACCTGATGTTCTTAGAGGGCAGGTTATAAATAAACATGCAATCACGAACATCTGGAGGGAGCAACTTCGTCGGTTGCATTGGGGTTTCAACAGGCTCGCGGTGTTTAACGACAGGTGCACCTTGACGACTATCCTCGGTCACGGTCGGAAAGAAACTCGAACGTAGTGCTTTCAGTATTGCTATGGGTTTCGCATGTTTGTGGCCAGCCAACTGTGCGAGGAGTACAAAGTCGGAAATGCGAGACGAGAACATCGACATGCTTCTGCTACGTGAACTTGTAGTCTTAGATCAGGAGAAGGTGATACATGTTTCGTTGCGTTGGCTGTCTGAACAACTACCGAGTACGACTCAGAGTTAGACTCCTGGGGCGTGTACTTGACTTGTTCCAGCGACCAGCTGGGTGCATGGTTTCCTACAAAGCGCTTTAAGTGTACATCATTATATTTCGAGTTCTCTTGCATGGCAATGAGAAGCTGCGGCCCGAGAGATTTGGAACTGAATAGTATTGCCAGAAGGTGCCGCCCCCAGGCGATGCTGCGGCCGGGCTGGGCACCGGTCTTTCCAAGGCTGCGCGAAGAGCCAACTGATTCCGAGAAATTGAAACGCAAGAAAGGGCGAGGCTTGCGAAGTCCATGTTCAGGCTGACGACTGCGAAGTTCGTAGCACTTGCCACTGCGCAGGTCTTCAGTAAAGGTGTCCCGGATGAGTGTCTGGCCGTGCTTGTTAAACCTCACTGCTGTGAACCCTGTTGGGCACTTGCCGTCTGCCAAACCCTTCCAACGGTGCGTTCACATCGACTCATCCCGAGCCTAGCAACCACTGTGAGGCCCGAAAGGCGGAGATGCCGCTTGATCTGTCATGGCCTCACCACTCAGCAACAGCTGCTTAAGCTTTCCGGGCACGGGACATAGGATTTACACAATCACAGAGCGGCAGATTCAGCTCTTAAGATTTACGCCTAAGGCGCCGAATGGTACGTTTTGGTACGTCCCAGCATCTCAGTGGAAAGATGTGTGAAGAGTCGGTCGCCGTGACAAGCACTCGGACACAATGTGACACGCAAGACTACCTTCAACTTCCCTGATGTCATGCGACTGTTCCGCAACTTGCTGAAGTACTCGTCTTTAAGTTCTTCCGAGCGCCTCAGAGAACTCAGCTCAGCGCCTCAGCGCGGCACCTGATTTTGTCCTAGCTGCTTCAATTCCAGGACCTCGAGCACCGCCTCGTCTAGTCAGCGCATCCCAGAGCCTTGGCCGCCTTAGGCCTTGGCCTCTAAAGTCTCTAAAGGAGCGATCCAAAAGCACCTTTCTTGTCCAGGTCCTCAATTCTAGGGCCTTACGCTGCCCACTTCGTATATAAACCCGAGTTCTGTGTGCCTTTGTCGCTGAGAACCTGTGGTGTCAAAGTCGCCTAGATGCAAACTTTGTGTCATTCAGCAGCTTCCCGGAGCTTCCGCTTGCCCTATCCAAGGACACTCCGGCCAGTAGTGCTCCAGGTGTCTTAGCTGCCAAGGAGGCTTAACTTATGCAAGGTTGTTGAGACGACTTGCTGATATTATGTTGAGGGCTTGAGAAAGTCTGGAATTCGTGTTCCATAGCTGCTGGTCCCAGGTGCTTCCTACTTGGAAGGACGCTGGGTTACTACATGTATAGCTGAGTTGCTAAGTAAACGTGGTTGATACCATACTTGTATAAGTAGACATATATTTACACTTATGTAGTTGTTTTAGCAATACAGAATTGTAGCACATGCAGATGTATCTCAAGTTGTATAAGTGTGCTAACTTGTATTCTGGGCACAAAAATATCGCTAAAGAAGCGTTCCACCTCAGACAATGCAGCAATAAATTGGTGCAACGAAAATCATGTGCTTGTACAAGACTCATCCAAGGGCTCACGGTTACACTGACATGAGGTTGCTATGACGAAAGACTGAAGGTTGTCTTAGCTCGCACACTCGACTACACTCTACTACACTCTACTACACTCTACTACACTCTACTACACTCTGCTACACTCTGCTACACTCTACTACACTACTACACTCTACTACACTCTACTACACAATCTGCTACACTCTACTACATTCTACTACACTCTGCTACACTCTACTACACTCTACTACGCCTGCAGTGGGCGATCATGGCACGATTAGTGTCTCTGCGTCGCACCTTCGGTGCAGCACGGCCATTGTTGATCGCATTTGTCGCGATCCAGCACGGCTGCTCCTGAATGGTGAAGCGACTCTGGCCGAGAGGCTCCCATGCAAACGCCTAGCTGCACGTGGAGCTACACCTCGGCGACAACCGTCACAACGACAACTTTGTCCCATCGCACGCATGTCTGACCAAGCTGGAAGTCAGCCACAAGCCCTACCATGGAGCTCTGTGCAACACCGAAAGCAGCAACCAGTTCTGCAACAAGTTGGTCCGATGCCAGCTTCGTGTTCGTCAGCGAAAGCTTTGTCCAGAATTTGTATTCCTGCAAGTTCAAAAAGCATTTTCGCAAGACATTCGCCATCACGGTGGGCTCAAAAGTGTATTCGTGACTTTGTGAAATTTGTGGAAGTTGTCTGCGATGGCCTTGATTTGTTTATGTTTCCGTTCATGGCAAAAGCATGAGACGAGCCTGTCATGTTGATGCAGCATGCCTGGCAAATGCAGTGACTAATAAAATTTCGGAATCACTTCATCTTCGCGGTGAACCTTCAAAAATGCTTGGGAGTGGACTGAGTGGGCTGTGATGCGGGTTCTCAGCTCCTGTGTGCTGATTGGCTTGCCTGTGGTCTCCCTCCAGGAGAAGATCAAGTCCCAAGCACAGCTTCCGGAAGTTATCGCAAGCCTTTCTGACCGTTGCTTCAGTAAGCGACACGGCATGGACGAGCAGGAAAATCCTCACCACAGGGTATATGCTGAGGCCTTGGGATGCCGAGCAATTGAATCGCCCGGTGAAGTCTTCGTCTCGAAGATCTTCAAGACCTCCCGCACATGGGGCCGTAGTCCATGAAGCCACTCAAAAGAGCTGAAGTAGGCCAGGATTTGTGCCACGGTGTGCCCAGCACCATAAATCAATGGAATCAGGGGCCCCAGCTCCAACTGCAAAAAGTCCATTCACCAAACAACAATGCTTCCAATCATACATTGTTGCCGAGGAGGGTGCAAGCAAGCAGGAACCCAACAAACCCTTAGTGTGCACTTAGGGTTGTGGCTTGCTGCACCCTCTGCAACTCGGCCTTGGTGCCACTCCCAGCAATGGCCTCCAAACGACCATGCGAGGCTTGGTCGCCACTTGCTCGCCACTTCGAGTTGCCGGTTTCGGCTTTGGCGACCAAGGTATTCGTGGCATCATGAACATCAAGCCTGTTGTTCTGGGAAACGATGTTGCTGCAAAACATGCAACACACCGACCCCCAGGCCCCCTTGAGGCCCCATGCAAAATTTGATGCAGGATTCATCCGCCACGAAGATGGCAGGCGATGCAAAGAACAAGTGTTGCTTGCTGTCCATCGCCAGAATCCAGCATACATCCCGTCTTCAAGTTGAAGGGCCCTTGGAACAATCTTGCCATGAAGAGTCGGAAAGGCTCTGAGAAGCCACCCTCCATCTTGTTGACCAGTTCACTTCTAGCTGGCAGGGCAGTGAGCTACATGGTCTCCGATGATAACTCCGCCCCGAACTCTGCAAAAACTGACTTAAAAGTCGTGGATTTTGCGGTTGCTGAGGGGCTTCAATGCATTTCCAGGAGTGATTTCATCTGCATACAGAATCATCTTCCATGGGCTCGTGGGCCCATTCGGGCATGCCCTGAGCCTTTCCAAGAAGAACTCTCTGAACCCATCGGATGTCGCAATGGCATGAGAGAGAACAGCCGGCAAGGACATGAAAGGCAGCTCGTGCTCTCGAACGTATGTTGTTCCCTTCCGGCGGTCCAGCTGATTCACTTGAATCTTCAAGGAAGAAAGGTTGGGCCTAGAGCCATATTCACCTTGCAGTCGCCTTCTCGGGCTCGTTTGATGCTTTGCCCGTGACTGTCAATTCTTTCAACACATTCTCAAGGCCGTTGACACTGACATACGATCGTCGCCCCAGTTTGGCCAGATCAGCCATGCTTGTCCCTGCTTTGCGGGCTACAGGAGCCCTGCCAAAGCGAGAGCTTTCAAATCAACAGCACGGACACATCCAACCAAAAAGAACCGACCGAAACTTCCTGGACACACTCTGCAGATCCACTACAGCAAGACAGCAACCTGCACTAGATATGTGCATGCAGGACATGAGACAACCCAAGCATGCGAGTTACTGCAGACAACAAGAAAGATCGGAAGTTGCTTGCTTGATCCTATATACAGCGACATTGAAACTTAGAGGCAGCCGGGCATGCATCCACTGCAATCTCAACGAGGTCAGTATTTTGACCCATGCAGTGCATGGTGGCCTGGCAGACATAGGTTTTGTCGACCTGCGTGCAGAACACAAATACAAAAGGCATGAGCAAACCGAAGCACACCAAGCTGACATCATTGCGTGATGCAACAACATCTTGCAAGCCTAATAGGGCCTAATACACACAGTCCCTGATATGCCGCATGACAGCCGGAGCACGCAATCCACCATGCACTCTGCCCACCCCCCTTTTGTGGATCTGCATGACGGCATTGTTTCAAGAACCTTCCTCACATTTACAGATTGCAAATCGTTGCCTCCAATGGTTATATACACCCATGCACTGATGTCTCACTTGCTGTCAGCCCTGGGCAAGTGTCGCCGCTTCTTCGGGGCCTTCTTAGCCTTGGCCTTGGGCTTTGAACGGGGCTTCGGCTTGGACTCAGAGATGAACGTCATCAACATTCGAGGGTTTTCTCCTTAGCCTCGACCCGCAAAGTGTGGTGTGGCCTCCCAAACCCTCGTAAAGGACACGGAACGAGTGGCCCTTGTACTGCGCAGTCAAAACGGGCGGTGCCATAAAATCGTGCTTGGAGAAAGCGCTCACTGCCCAGTGTTTCTTGTTGCCGGGCTCGTGTTGGTCCTCCGCTTTGAAAGCTTCTTCGATAGCCTTGTTGTCCAGGTCTTGGCGAGCTTGCAACAGCTCAGCCCACACTTCAGAATTCAAACTGCCACCGTCCTTGTTTGCCCTGAGGTCCAAGGCCCTATCTGTCAAGGCAAGGATGCATTGTCTGTTCCACCTGGACAAAGCAAGAAACTTGCCGTCGTTGACTTCCTTTTGCTTCGGGGGACCTAGGGTTTGCAGCCTTTCGGATTCACAACCCTCTTCTGGAAAAAGTGAGCCTGATGATCATCCTCCGCAGCATCAAGTCCATATCTGGGGAGACTGGGTTGATCACAAATCTATGCCAACGAGTCAGCGCAAAGAAAACAAAGCCTGCGAAAAAGCGCCAACACGGGCTTGCAGCACATGCTGCGATCCATGACATGTTTCATGCAACATTGGAAGACTCAACTCCCGGTCCATGCACCTGTTATAGCACAATCGGACCTGAGAATTTTTGCACAACCGATGAAAGGCTCTGTCAACCTCTTGCAACAGCGACCAAAGGCTCTGCCACAGCTCTGATGATCTCTGGTATGAGGGGCTATATAGCTCGCTCCCGAGTTCATGTTACAATCATGCTGTCGCTAGCACTCTGCATGTCACATTGCAATCATGAGGCACCATTCACTCGTCTTTCGGGGGATGCTGCTTTCAGTGGCTTTCCCTGCTTCGGTGCCATCTCCTTGTACACCAGCAGCTCTTGGCCGGCGCTCGAAGCGACAGAATTCTTGAGCAACGGGATCCGAATCTCCGTTTGCTTGTTGCCGGATACCACTACCGTCATGTTCCCTTTGCTCTGGTCCTCTACACTCTGGACCAAGAAAAATGGCGACAAGAACCCCACGAGTTCCCCCGGTGCCTCCTCAGTAGTTTTGGGAGGCAGCAATGAAGAAGCGGCGATCGCGGAAGCCTTTCTCAACCTCACTTCCACAGCTCCCTGCATGGTCTCGGTGCTGGTTCGGGCAACCACTTTCGTGCTGAACGGCGCCAAAATGAGTTTGCCCTTGGGCACAGTGTGCGGCACAGCCGTCTTCGCCGCAAGTTTGGTGGGGCGAATGCACAACCTCAACTTCGCCATGGTGTCAGGCATGCCATGGTTCTGAACGAGAGAGTGCATTTCGCAATGGATCATGGCCACTGTGTGGGCGACATCGAAATCGGGGTGGACTGACTGGGGTCGGAATGGCTGGAGGTCCTCGATCTCATGAACATCTGCCTTCGGTGTGAAGACCTGCCACTCACCCCGAATGAACGAATCGATGCGGGCTCTCACTGCCCGACCGTCTGCTCTTGAGCTTCACACCAGTGTCGATTGCCAATATCTCGCAGTCCACCTTATCCTTGCTGCGGCGGACAAATGAGCCGACCTTCATGTTCATGCCCTCCAAAGACTTGTATGTTTTCATCGGCTACCTGCAGGTTCATGACATGAGCAACTAAGTTGGAGTCCACCACCGCCAAAACATTCACAAGGTTCTGGTCGCCTGGATTCCCATGAGAGCCCGTGTTCGGAGCTCGGAAATGAAGCCGTCCGCCTTAACTGCTTTGCCAACCATGGAGGTATTGGCGGAGGCTCGTTTGCACTCCGTGGCATACAAGTGCACGCCAGCCAAGGCGAGTTTGAGCAACCCGTGCCGAAAGAACGGCAGCTGGTTCTTGCTGCCTTTGACTTCATGACAGATCACCTCCCAGACCTTCTCGCCGAGAGCTGTCGTGGAGCCCGTGGCTCTCACATACTTCTCGGTCTCGCTCAGGAACATGCCATCGACTCCTCCACCATACCTGTTCTATACAGTATACAACAAACAAGGTATCTGCCATGCCACCTATAAGCTCTGCAGGCGATACATAGATGCTGAGGAAAAGGAGCTTCGGGGAGAATTGGTAAAAGTGCGCAAAGCAACTTCCACAAGTGATGCTGATGAAGTCCAGCGGGATGCCCGGCTTCTGCTGCGACACGATGAGTTGGAATGTCTTGCTGAGCACCTGGAGTTCCGACTCAGATTTGGGAGGGTGGCATTCCCTGCCGCCTGGATATTTGTAGGAGTTCTGGCCAGCGAAGGCCCACCGATGACGACAATACCTCCCAATTCAAGCCGTGCCGGACGTGGTCGGCAAGGGCCGAATCGATCGGTCTCAGGTCTCTCATGAGGGGCAGCATCCGGCGATGATCCGAAGAACAAATTTGTGTGGCTCCCGCACAAGCTCACAATACCTTCAGTGTCTGAGGTTTCATCGTACCCAACCGCCCCTGGCAACTCTCGATGAGCTGGTGAGTCCAGGCCAACTCTTGATCATTGGCTGGTTCGATAGCCTACAACGTGTCCACTCCGCCACAAATCAGGAGGTTCGAAAGAAGAGTACGCACATCAGCACTGTTCAAGCAGATGCCGTCAATCTTTTTGGGGTGAGCCACCGCTGCAGATGGAACCAGCTGCGTAGAGGTTCCGAGACCATTCCCCAGCAAAAGCTGCATGATTTGGTGACCAGTTTCTCTCCAGTGGCGGCACCTTCCAAGAGTTGGCTGACTCAGGGATCAACATTTGCAGGAAGTTGCGAGTTATTAAACGTGACTGCGACTCTCTCTATCTTGCGCGAATGTCTTCTATAGTTGTGTGTGCACAGCTGTCCAGCAGTCCGATCGTGTTTGTGTGGTTCGAGTTGGGCTGTGTATTGACAGCTTGTGCAACCAGTTGTCTTCGTTTTCCCACCGTGGAGTGGAACTGCTGTCCCTGGAGCCTGGAGGCTTCTGTATAGGCATTCGGATGCACATCGTCCCATCGTCCCAGAAAGGCCGCTCGTGTTGAGTGAGTGCGAGATTGTAGGGGCATGCATGACATGATGGCACAGAGTCTTCAGGATCCGATCTCGCAAGCACCAGTCTGAACAACAAGCTGCATGCAATGGCAAATATGCATGCCCTGCCGTCTCGTGCAGTAACTGCCAGCGAGCAACCATGTAACGATGCTGCATGCAAACAGCCTCCCTCCATGGTTTGTTTCGTCGGCATGATCTCCAACGCCAATTCCTCCAGCCGCAAACAAACTTAGCTTGTTTACTAAGCCGACGAAGTGTGTTTAGTTAAGGAAGCTAAATGACCGACAGGAAAAGCCTATGCATTTGTGTGTAAGTACTCTTCTGACATATATGTGTGCTATCCAGATACAGCACTTGTTTTTCAAATATATGTCCATGCTACCAACATACTTACTAAGTGTAACAAAACAGATGTGCACCATAGCATGCGTATAAATGCAGTAAACCACACTCACCCTAAGTATTACGTTCACTTAACCGGTATACTATTTTTCCTTAACATGTCTATTTACTTACCAAACCGACGCCGTCGCAAGTATGCACTCCAAGGTGCAACAATGGGTGCTCTTCGGCAAAAGCTCAGGCAGCTTTTGCCGAAAGAGCTGCAAGGTGCCCAGGCGCACGGCACGTGGTTTGGCAACATTCCGGAAATCCAAGACATGAGTCCCCGAGACTGAAGTGCACGCAACACCTACTGTAGCACGTTCTATCTGGAGCAGTGGGTCGACTGCTGGGCCCCGCCGAAGGCTTCAGTCCCCAGCAATCCACACCTTAAATGATGCTTGTGAGCTACTCTGCTGGGTAATCGGATTGCCTTCCGCGGTGCTCTCGGCTCCAGTGTCGGGCCTGGGTGGGGCACCGCCATGAGTCCCCCAGGTGGGGGTCTTTCGAGTCTGTGAGGACACGGGTAGTTTCTGTTTGCTTACGTCGTTAAAAGGGTTCGGTGCCAGCTTCAGATCGGGTCACATTTCGCCGCATATGTGGCCATCTCGCAGGGATGGCAGACTCGCAATCTCCATGCTCGGTTTTGTCCGCCCGAACCTATTCTGGTGATCAGCTGCTGGTGGCAGTAGGTTGATTTCCGATCGTTTTGTCCTGTATTCGAAGTTGTTCTTCACGGAAGTGAAGCACATACCGTGGTACTTACCTGGTATGCCTGTTGCAAATGCTGAGGTGGTTCTACATATCCTAGCACGTGCGCGAATCCTTGCAGATAGTGCGGACTGTCGAGCCTGGACAGGTCAGCCACAACCACTCATCGAGCCTCGGGTGCTGCTGGCGAGTGCCACGCTTGAATCTCAGGAAGAGCTGACGCCACTCTCAGGCGCAAGGGCTTGAACAGCTTTGTTCGATGTGCGCTGCCCCACACTGCATCCTGCTAAACTCCTACAGGTGTCACTACTGCATTCCCTGCTGAGGATAACTCGCTTGGAAGGGATTAGCTCACGTACGATCTCGGAACACAGCGCCGTTGAAAACCAAAGAGCCCAAGAACTCGGTCTCCCGCTTGATAGGCATTGCTAGGGCAGGAGCATGGTTTGGGTCCACGCGTATGGCTGACGTTTTAAGGGGTGGGGTTGCCATGCGAGCTCCCTGAAGGCGCGGGATTTGCGAAGCGTGCCCTATGCCAGCAGGACTCTGCCCTGCGATGCCTTCAAGGGAATAGAACCCATGGGTTGTTTGCTACATGCCGTCTTCAGCAGTCGGGTTTGCATGCAATGCGGCATTTGGCCGCAAACCCGAGCCCCTTCTGACAGCGTCTCCTACGTTCGATCAAGGTCAGAAACCATCCCAGGATCTCTCTCGGAATATATATTCACCAACCTCTCAACTGCCAGCTACAGTGGACGTCATGGACGTCCCAGCCGGGTGTTATGTGCGAACCATCTCTTCGATCGCCAGGAGCACTATTCTGCACTTCTTGGCCGCGATGAGGAAGTTGGTGAGCTCAGGGAGGAGGGCAGGGTGAGTCGGGAACGCCGTGTTTCAGTTCCAGCATTGGCAGGGGGGATTTAATGTCGGTACTGTAGCCAATTTCGCATGTCTGTCAGAAAACGCAAGGAGCCCAGTGCGGAGGCCTCGCAGAAGCCCCTCAACAGTCACGGTCTGCTTTAAAAGTCGGCCCCACAAATTTTGGGACAATAGCCTCGCAGGACGCGCCTGTCCTTCCGCGGGCCTGTCGAAACTATTTGTTCATGCAGGACATCAGATGCCCCTGCAAAGCTTTAACACTCCGCCGATTGAAGATTCAAGCGGCCCATTTGGTCATTGGGGGGCCTGGGCTCGTCTTCGAGGTGGGGAGTAGAGTTGCTTTACGATTTCAGCTTATCCGCAGACCGAGTCTAGCGCATGTGTTACAGTGTTCGAGACCCAGGCTACGAGACCCCAAGCGTCACTCATCCCAACGCCTCAGCTGCGTGCCCTGCGTGGAGCAGGATTCCTACGTCTTGCAGAAGAACGTAGTGGGATGCATCGTCCCCTGGTCGATCCAAAGTTTGGTGTGCAATGAAGCAGAACGATTGGCAGTAGCTTCACCTTAAGAGATGCACCTTGGTAGACGAAGACAGCCCACGGATGACCGGAGCCATGTAGTTAGAAACCACGCGCACTCTGTCTTGCCAGGCATGGAAAGACCACCTGTAGATTGCACGAAGAGGCTTACTGTAATTGCGCCAGAAGTTCGAGTCACATCGACAGCAGATATCTTACTGCAAAAGGCTGCGACATGCTCAAATTCAAAACTGCCCTCTGATTCCAGAAGCGCGCCGTGACAGCAACTCCGTGGCAGCTCAGGTCTTCTTGAACATGCTTATGCTGGGCTTGGAGACGGATGGAGTCTCGTGGCACTGTTGGCGAAGTTCCGAGGTGCTTTTCGTGCTTTTCTATTGCTGCTTGGTTGCACACATCGCGCCTGTTCTGGGTCATTTTGTCACGCGATCAGGCGAGTTGTACAAGAAAGTGTCGTGCAGGGCCTCGTTGTACAATGGTTTGTTTCCATTTCAGACCTGGCATCCGGGCGAGTGGACCAAGCAAGGCTAGCGCATGAGCGGCTTCCGTGTAATTGAGCAGCTTGAAATGCTGGAAAACCTCTGCTACACCTGCAGGTTATGAGATTTCGGTTCGGATCTGCCAGATGGGTCCAGCGGCTCTTGCTCAAGCATTGCCCTGGGAGGCGCAGGGGATTTCGAAGTCGGTTCTGGGAGAGAAGACTTTAGCCTAAAGCCTGGCTGATGTGCATACCATGCCTGTGCTGCCTGTGGATTGCATCGGGAATTCAACGCATGAATAGTGCTTCGGGTGCATAGGAACGCCCGCCCTGTGCACCCACCACGCCTGCCATGTAAGCCTCTGGGAACCACAGGCTTGAAGTGAGAAGGGCGCTCGCGTTCGGATGATTTCACTCTTTAGGGAAACCTTGTGCCCAAGAGCTGATGCCAGAGCCCATGTAACCATTTGTCAGGGCCAGGCCTCTTTTGTTTTCACAACAGACTGTGGACTGGTGGCTTGGCTGCCGATTGCAAGGGCCCACTTGCTGTTTGTTGCATCTCTTTTATGTGAGGGCACCTCTTTCAAGGCCGTAGTCCCTTTTGAAGCCAAGGTACTGCTGGGCCTTGGAAACCTCATCTATATTGCGTTCCTTGGTGGATGCTAAGAAAGTAAGTGGTTCCATCGCAACACACATCGTATGCTTCCGACACGATTCGACCCTATGACGCCTGCAATGCTCTCATGATGCTTCAGCTACAGTGTCAATATTCTCTCGCCCACTGCTAAGCCCGAAGGCCGAAGCTGAACTTAGGTCATAGTGCTTCATTTTATGGCATGTCTGGAGTTGGTCCTGCTTAGCTGGTACGCGATGTACGCCATGCGACAACAGCTTTGATCTGGTCTTGGGGTGTTTCACATGCGCCGTAGAGCTCATAGATACATAATATATAGATACTCAAGCCTGGCAAGCAAGAGAGGCCAGGTTTGACATGCTTTCTGTCCATGACACTGTTGGCAGCATGTAGAACGAAAGATATCGAGGTGCTTTCCTGGATCGATGCCTGCGCCACCCGGTCGAAGCTGCAGCAGCTGCAATCCACTTCTGCAGAATTCCTGGTCAAGGGAAAAGCCCCCTTTGAGAGTAAGGTCTGACCACTCTTGGTCTCATACTGACATCTTCGAACACATCTGTAGCTTCGCATCTAGATGCAGGTGTTTACCGTGATTTTTTATCAGGATCGATTTCTTGTAGAGCAATTAGAGTATCAAGGCCTGTGTCCTCGAAGCACCGCCGGAGGCGAGAGGTAGAGTAGCCAGCCAAACTGACGATATTTCCGTGGCCAAGAATAAGACTGATTCAATAAGTGAGTCGGTAGCAAGAAACAAGAAAGGAAGTAGCTAAGTCAGTATATATAAGTAGTAGGGAAGTATAAGCAAATGAGTATGGCATAAACTGTGAGCCGAACGTAGCCCTCCCGTGCTTGAAACCTGAAATCTTGGTGCCTGAGTTTCCATACCCGACACCTCAGACCCTATCCCGAGGTGGATGCTCTACACTCGCCTCGTGCGAGGGCTGCGGGTATTCTACCTTTTCGACGCTTGGACAGTTTTTTGTTGGGGTGAGAGGGAACCGACGCCAGCCCTTGCCTCCTCCGAGCCTTCACCTATCCGTGTTCTTCCATCATGGTAGGCTTCGGGATGTCCGGGAGGGGGGGGGGGGGGGGNNGGGGGGGGGGGGGGGGGGGCGAAGTCAAGCAGATGCGGGGGAATAGGACATAAGCGGAGGATCGATACAGTACCAGGATGTCCTCTGCAAGAACAGAAATCAATTGAGGACTCGCTGCACCGCTTTGCCACGGCTCTCTCCGAGATGTTTTCAACTTTGTTGTGGATTTTTGGCCTCTTGGTTTGATGTTAGGAGGACCAGATCCCCGCTAGTGCCCAATATAGTGATTCAACACGTACGTGTGCAAGTAGCAGCCTCTAGTGAGCATGCCACCGACAGTCCTGATAAACCGCATGCCCGCAGGGTTTGACGTTCATTGTCTCCGCAAGATTCCCTTGACTTGCAGACTTGAAGGCTGATGAAGGCTTCGACTGACTTTCTTCGAGAGTCCAGAGTATCTTCCGATACCAGATTTTGCAGGTTGATTCAGTCCACAATGACAGTCAGTATGCTGTACCATGCTCATGCAGCCCGGCATTCGCCCTGTTGCGAAGTCAACCCACCACGTTGCAGCGGGTGCGAATCATGATTGGAACGGCTCCCCCATTCCAGCCTCTGTGGCCACTCGAAGGTGTGCTGACCTTCACCGTTTACTTGGTGGCGGTGTTTCTTACGCCTTGCCCCTAATAGCTCAGGGCTTGGCGTGCATGCCCGGAAAAATCGAAGAACATCGGATCAATCGATGCTGATTTTCGGTACAGACTGGGATTCAGTATCCGAAAGTCTGGATGTAGGAACACTGTCACATCGCCTGCACGAGGAGAACTCGCAGGCTCTGAGAACTACAGTAGGTGGGCAGCAACACTTCCCTACCATGCTGGTCTAGCGCAACTGCACGTAACAGGCTTCCGCGTATCGACAGGACGACCGGCTCTCGATCCATTAAACTTCCAAGAGCACCCGTGACCCTAGCGAGGTCGAAAAGAACACTGCATACTGTACTCCAAAACGTGCAGCCCGGAGTCTGTGTTGAGGCGATAAGAGTTCGGGTTGCGCTCCATAGGTTTGAAATTCCCGCAGAATGCTGCAGACACCGAGATCGTGCATAGACGCAGGGGGCAGCGTCCTGTACAGAGCCGCTCAGTGCCGTACTGGACCTTTTTGCTTACATCCCTAAAACATAGTGACATGGTTACTGATTCAGCTGCCTGCTTGGATCGGCAATGTTCGAAAATCGTCCAGGGCGAAAGCCCTGCAGACCGAGTTCTTTGTATGGGCTCAACACTTCCTCGGTTATCTCCGTTCACTTTGCAAGTGGACCAGCATCACTGCTTCCCAAACCTGGACTCAGACCTTGAAGTTCAAAGGCAAAGTCGTTCATCCTCCTCCTCAACCCGGACCCGAAGCCATCAAGGTTGTTGCATCCTTACTCAGTTTGTTTCATACTATATAATACCAATATAGGACGAAGGAAAGATAAATCAGATACATCATTGTCCTCGCTCTTCTGCGGCTCTCAGACATAATTACACCCCGCAGCATGCCCGAATGTCCAACGACCCAGAGCCCCAGTCATCCGAGACTCAGGCACTATGCAAAACACCATCTCTTCCTTGAAGGCCACCGTGCAAGTGATGTGGTATGGACAGAATTCCTGAGCTTCGGGTGTTCACAGGATTTCGCATGGGAAGCTGTGCGCCGAAGTTCGCTTCGCGACGGTATTTTTTTTGGAATGCTAGGGCTTTTTTTCCTCCTTGACGAGTATGATGAGTCCCGTTTTTGTCATCCTCGGATATGATGGGCAACCGAACAGTAACTCTGAGCCGACTCTCCACAAGATCGCTTCTACAGTTAAGATGCCCACACCCGGCCACCAGACATTTTGCGCGATTCTGCAGGGAAGTTCCATGCAGAGCTTTTTAGGCCGTGCTTGAGGAAGGCTGACAGTTCAGGAGCCGATTGAAAGGGTCCATAGAAGCTTCGCAGGCAACAGCGAGGAGTACTTCCAGAGCATCCTTACGTCAATGTTCACGCTTTTTCAGGCACGGTGCTTTGCAACAGAACTGCTTGTGATTGGCAGCCTTTGTAAACTGAAGCGACCTGACCTATCCGTTCGTGCCTCCGTTGCCGATGTTAGGTCACGACGATGGACTCGTGGCCGGACATCGCTGCCCCGCTTGTTGAGCACAGCACGCCCGCTTAGCTGATTCGCCTGTCAGCTTCGAAGTGTAGTAGGTTGTGGGACATGGGCACAAGCGCCTGGTTTGGGGACGGGGCAACAACACAAGGCAGCTGGAGAGTTCATGCATGCCTCTGTTCGGATCAGCTCCCAGGTGTCTGGTGGCGGATCTTTTTCGTGATTTTCATTGCCTTTTCTGCCGCTGGGCTCGACATCAGTGTACCGGGACATCAAGCTTGAGAATGGGACCTCTTCAAACACCTATGCCCTATGCTTTGTGTTTTGCCGGGGTCTCATGAACACGATACATTAAAGCATACCTGCTGCTTGTCTCGCCAAATTAGCCGGAGAACCAGCCACTGGTATTCAGGGTCATTCACCAAGGCTCTGATTTTGCAGGTGTGGCTGTGTTGGACGGTGTTGTTTGCTTGAGCATTGTTTCTGGAAAAAGTCATTTGATGCGTCAGGAAATTCGCAGGCGCGTTCAAGTTCAGGTTTAGTGGTGCTCATTGGGCAGATTGGATGGGTATTAGTCTTTGATGGACAGTTTGGGCATAGCTCAACTGGGATCTTCCGGGGGCTTCGGGGCGGTGCCGGGATCGAGCGGCTCGAAAGAAGCTTAGATCTTGGATTTTTGAAACGAGCATTGCGCCTTTTGAACCCAAGCTGAGCGTGCTCAGCACAGTATTTCGTAGCCCTCCCCATGCCAACTCCGAATCCCTGAATCACATATCCCGGGAAGTCAGAAAGACTCTCAATCCAGAACCTTTCCAACTTTGCAACGCGAGACCTACTAGCTAAATCTGAGACCCTTAAATGGTCGCACGCAGTGTAGGAAAAGTTTCGCAGTGTAGGAAAAGTTTATGTTGGCGTTTATACATACACATACAATATGTACATGTGCATATACATACATGCATAATTCATATCTGACCCTATCTAGTTTTGTGTCGTTTCTCTTTCTCTCTCTCTCTCTCGCGCGCTCTCTCGCTCTCCGTCTCTGTTTGTCTGTCTGTGTGTCTGTGTGTGTGTGTGTCTTTGTTTATGTATACACGCATGCATGGTCCCTGCACGCGGTCTGCGTACTCTGCGATCTTCTACAGAAGCAACCGACAGGCATGGACTATGATCTCGCTTGTTACGGCTGTCGTGTCAGACAATGTCATTCAGGCGGGATTTCCTGACAGGCCCAGCATTCTCTACACATAAATAGCAGTCGAAGTGCAGAATGGCTAACTGTGATCTGGCACTCTCCTATCTCCAGCATCCAGCATGGCCTGGAGTGTTCTTGATGCCGGCTTGTCAATGCTTGTCAGGCGACACAAGACCGTAAGGAAAAGCAGAAGGAGGCCATGACAATCGGATCTCCAGTGCTGTGGTAGCGTCACAATCTTGCGAGCGGGCTCCTCCCGACAAAGCTGTTCAACGAATGTCATGCTCAGCTGGTGTGTCCGGAATTCCTGCGAAGCCCTGAGCGACGCCACGCTGACCGCGCTGGCTCTTGCGCAAGTGCTTGCTTCACAAGTGGCTTCAATCAATCTTAAACTGTAGAGGATTTAGAGGTGAGACCAAAGACAGAACACACGAGGCATGCTTTGGTATTCAAAGATGTTGGGTCAACCCTACTAAAGGCGGCATCTTCAATCCGATTACTCTCGAAGGGCCCGGAAATGCTTCAATTTCGAGTGCGTAACCCTCAGACTCTCAGAGTGCAGTTCACAGGTTCACGGAATCGGGAGCTGGTGCACCAGGTTCCTGAAGCCAACGCGAAGCCAAGCGACAAACCCTCAACTGTACGTATTCCGAAGCCCTGCAGACCCTCAAGCCTCCGGACTCTGCGAGATCCTACTTGTGCCACGTTCGGCATTTCACGGCAGCCATGGCAGGCAATGGAAAGAAGAAGAAAAGAGTTCGTCGACTTCCTGAAGGTGGGAGTCCTGCAGCCCTTAGAGACTGGCTAACTCAGGCCTGGCTCTGGGCAACACGCCTGTGGCACCCTCCATTTATTCGAGCCTTTCGCTGGCTGCGTATATGAACAACCGGAGATGCGGGCCTTTAAACAGATGTGAAAGTCCCCAACGTGTAGGTCGCCATCACATCATGCTTGCTCCAGACAGTAGCGTACGAGTTTTATTAGATACGATGACTGGCGACAGGTCTGCTTTGTCAATGCTGACACTGACGGCCTCTCGCCAGCACGTTGCAGCCTCCTTCCTCGAAGTATCTCGAAGTCAGGCCTCACCACATCGCTTTGGCGCAAACTTCAGCCATGTCAAGAGTCCTTCAGCTCTCGAGCCCCTGATGCTGCTTGCAGCCGTTGATGTACGTGTCATGCAAGAGGCAAGTCTTTATCTATCGACACTTTGCAAATCGCAGCACAATTCTGAAATATGCCAGATATTGCAGTGAAAATTCAGTGTGCATGGTGAGTGGATGGACGGGCATGGGTCTGTGGGTGAGTGTTGGGCGCGAGACTGCGGTGTTCTGGTGGCCTACCTGCAGCTCTCAGGAAACGAGGTTCTCGACCACCAAGAGTTCGCGACCCTCATCAAGGATCCGCAGGCGATCGGCGGGGTTTCAGGGCAGGCAGTGCATGACAGTGCGCTCTGGCAGATGTTGTTGTCGACGATTAGTCTTGGTTATTCTTGGTTCTACTTCTTAACAGGTCGCTCAAGCCGAGGCCCCTCACAGCTTTTTTACAGCTGTCTGGCAGGTGCCAAGCTTTCGTCCCCTCGGGGACTCGTCCGGGCTTGACAGCCGTAAATGCTGCGAAGATTTGTGCGCACATCCGTCAAACTAATGAACAGGACGCGTGCGCAACGGATGACGCTGACAGGGTAATTTTTTTTTCCCTGACATGGCAGGTCGTGGCCAAGATGGAGGATCTGGGTGTGACCCTCCCTCTACAAGAACTGGAGAAGGCAGTAACATCGTTGTGCAAACGGCTTACTCTCCTGTTTCCGAACGGCTCAACTGCCACGCAGTATTATGGCGCAGACGTCTTCAATGTCTTAGCTATCTCGGTCACCCCTGTTCACTTTCACAGCTTCGGGTTCCTTCTTGCCGCGGCCTTGCCAGAAGCCATTCCGAACCCTCAGCATTTGCCATGACCATGTTTCTTGTGCTCAACTCGGCGAACCCACATTCTGACGTAGATTCGGATCTTCCTACAAGACCTGATGCACCGCGTCAAATTCCCAGTTGAACTGCAGCAGATGAGCCAGCTTCATTCCTGCACAGAGGGTGGCAACTTTAGAGGAAGCTTCCAGGGCTCCGGCTTCGACGGTCTGGAATTCCCTATTCTTTAAGCACACTTCCCGTAGCACACTCATTCAACGGTAGATGTATGGCTATGGTGTGAATGTGGTTGGTGAAAGAGGTTGATCTCCTAGGCGTTGCCGTTAGTGGCAAAGCGTGCTTGGCACTGACACCCCTTCGCAGCTCCGACCCGGAGTTCAATTCAGGGGGCATGCTCCCAATTGTCTCCGGATCTCACATGCAAGGGATGTGTTGGATTTTGGTGGGGCGAAACAGGATAACCCTTAGTCTTGCAGGGTCTGTGAGCCCCTTAGCTGCCAAGCATGATCACCGATCCTTTGGCTTCAGCAACATCAACAGGAGTCTTTGGCTTGGTGGGAGAGGAAAGGACAAGGGCAATTTTTAGGTAAGATATGGTAAGATTCTGGCCAAGGGCCTGCAAAGCCGCAAAGCCCTGAGAGCAAAGCGCCGTTGTCAGGCTTTCGCCATGTTGGATGTGGACGAAGATGGTGAGCTGTCTATCGACGAGTTCACCTCAGGCCTCTCCCAACTCCAGGAGCCGGAGCTTCGATACACTTAATGTGCCCATGCAAAGCTTAGTTAAAGCTATTCGGAGCCATTTGTAGGGCGCTGGCTATGCCAATTTGAAGAGGTCCCGCGAGTAGTATTCAAGGCGCTCCGAGAGTTGTGTAGGGCATTTAGACACGCATGATGTGCACTGTGTCGCGTTACTGCAGCACATCCAACATGCTGCGGCTTAGTTCGAATTTAGCTCCGCCGAAGCAGACGAAGCCACACTTATTGTGAACAAGCGGGAGCATGGCAACTTTACGCAGATCAGACGAGGAGACGCTGAACACAAAGCATGTTGTCTCCCTCGACTATGGCCTCCAGCGGGTTTCGACTCAGGTGACGAAGAGGCCTTGCACCTCGGGGTTCTCCAGTCTAAGTGATACATCCCGAAGACGGCTGCATTTTCTGTCCGGATGCCGGCGTCTTTACCGAAACGGTCATTTCAATGATTGTTTCAGGTGGTGGTTTCAGCTGGGAGTCTTTGCTTAAAGCCGCACGAACGGACGGAGCTTGCTTCTGCAAACTGTTTGACGGGTTGCGCTTGGGGTTAAACGGGTTGAAAGGCGGAAGTCTGAAAAGGTAACCGCAAAAACAAGCCAGTCGTCAGTGCAGGGGCATGATCTGATACCGAGATACATTGGCCTCGGAGAAATGCTGATTTCTCGCCGAAGTCGGAAGCCTAGCCAAATAATTCAAAGACTTCGTTTATAATCGCTTAGCAGCTCATAGCACCTCTTCCTAAGTTATGTTGAACTCTCTTGCACCAGAGTTTCGACCCGGGCATCATGCTTGCAGGATCGGCAGTTTCCAAGAACTAGGGCCGCAAGGGCTCTGATTTCTGACAGGCCTGTAATGATGATGGCATTGGCAGCTGTGTTCCGGTGCATCAACACGAAAGGGCGAACAGCAGCCTTTCCAAAGATCCAGCTAGACATATCCGTCGTTGGACGTGAATGGCTGGTTTTTGCTGGCCCGTCTCTGAGCACTCCCTCCACGTCGGAATCTCAACCTTTTCGGAGGCTGGAACATCTAGAGCACACCGTGACGGAGCGGAGTGAGCCTTGCCTCCTGAGATGGGCGGAATCTGGTATTCGGGTTTAAGTCGGTTTGTCGGTTGTCATGGGCATGCCGGGGATTGATGGTCGGGAACTCATTGTTGCCTTCAAGATTGCAAGATGTGCTGCTATATATGGTCGCCTTGATGTTTTGATCCACGTCGATACGCAGACAATCACATTGTTCCGGGCCTCGGAGAGATAGTCGAAGGTTCACGTCACCTGTAGCAGCTAGCAGCAGTATTACCCCTCGAGCGGCATCGCTGCTCGGGACATGCCATGGCCATCGCGTGCCTTTTTCTTCAGCTGTAACGAGATTCATCGACAACATTAGCCACTGCGTGAGGATGCCATCGCACACAGTGTGGACAAGCTCACAACTGCCATGGCAGAGCTCACCGACACGCTGAAGGGATGGCGTCAGGACCCGAAATAGCCACTATCGTTGAAATTGCGTTCGGCTCTTGCGCCGGTGCGCAAAAGCATAGACCAAGCGCTCTCGAATAAAGTAAAAGTAATCAGAGCATAAAGTCAGAACGGCTGAGTGCTGAGGGTCTTGGATGTGCTGGTTCCCTCGGCTCTGGTGTAAGCTGCTGCTTAGGCTCCAACTTTCCTGTCGAATTCGGCCGCAATCGCCACAGTGACGTCTGAAGCCCCGAAACAGCCAAGCGCAGATAAGAAGAGAAAGTCTTGGTATCGGTCGGCACGCTTACGACTACGATCTTGCGTGCCTTGGGTCGCTCGAACTAGGAAAGGTGTGTTGGATGCGGGGTCAAGCCAAACAAGCCGTCCTTGCAGCAATAGGCAACATCGCTGTGCCATAGTGTCACTGTGAATCGATGGGTTGGGCGTTTCAGGCCGGAATAACCGCATCAAGGCATTCGTGACTCTCCCCCAAAATCGCTTGAAAGCCTGGCCTGGGTCCTTGTTGGAGTTTGCGCAGCCGGCAGGATGCTTCCACAGCATCGAGGGACAGCAAGCGCTGGCTTGGCATGGGGCCAGCTGCGTGACAGAGGCTGGATTGCTCTGCCATTTCAAGGTTAGTGTGCTATAGTGTGCTCTGTGCTCGCAGCCTTTTCGTCTACGGTCTGACCTGGTTTGTGCCGCGTCCATGCTTGTGGCGACTTCTGTGAAAGCCTTCATGCTCCAGAAAGTGCTTGGGCCTTGAAGGCCCAGCGCCGAACGATCGCCAGCTGAGAGAAGAAAGCAACCTGCATTCACTCAGACCATGAAGGTCCGCACCTCTGTGGGCTTTTTGGGAGTGAAGAGCTACTTGTAACGCTCCAAACTTTAGGCTTTTATCGATTTGAGCCCTGGTTCTGCGGACCTTGCCAATGCACGAATGCGTGCGCCTCGTACTGCGCACAGGTTGCAATCCAAAGGGACCACAACTAAACTGCTGTGATGCGACTGTTGTCGACAGTCGAGGCTTGCTGGAGAAAGGCCCCGGCGAGACATACATACATCGACTGAGTTTTGATAAACATGTCCTGGGTCCTCCCGTAAGTTTGATTCGCTTTCTGGTTACACCCTGAAGGACGGCAAACACTAAAGGACAGGGAGGATCCAATTTCTTGCCCCGGGGTGGTGAAAGTGCCCCCCCGCCGGATCTGTTGCACGACGACTGGGCAATGATGTAGAATCAATGCAGAAGGCAAGGTCTGAAGAGATATCTTGTGTTGAAGATGGCAACCTTGAGCGATTCAAGTCCTCAACGTGGGAACGTGGGCGACGGTCTTAGTCTTAGTTGATTGTGCAAAAATCTCTCCAGGCATCCGACTGCGGCCCGAAAGTCACTGCAGAACAATACCGAGTGTAAGGCCCGGAGGCTCGAGTTCAAGACTCCCACCCTTACGAGCTGCGCACCTGGCACTGTGGGGCGCTGCAACTACATCAAGAACGTCAAGAAAGGTTCGGGCTTACTTCGCGAGACAGCACCATGCGGGTGTGGACAGTAAACGTCTCTCCAGAGAAGCAGTTCTGGCTTTGCCCCACAGCTTCGTGGAGTCGCGGAGGGCAGAGCGGCATCCTCTGCCTGCCGCACGATTTCAGTTTACAGAACCTTGGAGGAGCATCGAAGACCACTGATCTTAAACCAGAGCATGTGATTGAGCTCTGAAAGGTGGCACGAACCCGAGCAGTTCATGTGATGCTGACGAGTGCTAGCTAGACAAAAACACTAGCTACTAGCTTACTATAGTAGCTCAGAGTTGTTCTAAACCCCTGCTTCTTGACCATAAGAATTCTCAAGGTTTGCCAAGGCTTCAAGGTGGGAATGCGTTTAAAACCGTGTGCACGCAAGAGCGCTCAAGGGCGAAGCGCAAGGCGATTTCCGAGCTACGGGCTGCAACCATAGTAAAGAACAACTCCCAGCTGCTAGCTACAAACACCGCCACTACGACTACCACTACTGTCTCTATCACCACCATCACCACCAGCACCGGTGATACAACTCCAATGCCTACCGCTAAGAACTACGATGAGTTTTACTGGTATACTGACCAGATGAATGAGAACAGACTGACAGCCTGGCACTCGTGCAAGACATGGGGAAAGACCGACGGTAGTCACCAGAATGTATGTAGAATTCGGAGGTTCAGTAAGTTTAACGCCCCCCACAAAGTCGTCCTACGCTAGATCTCTCAAGAGCCCTTCCTTGGGATGCATCCATTCCGACAGCATGTTTGTTTTGCACCGTTCACTCTTCAGTAGCCGGAGAAAGGCTCCTAATTGCAAGCAGGGTGCTGTAGAGGCTCTTAGCGTGCCTGACTTCCGTTAGGCTGGGCCTGCAGACTTGGGTTTGCAGATCCACGATCCACTTCCTAGATAGTTTCACCCAGGAGTTGGCTGATCGCATGGGTCGACAAACGCCACTGCACGAAGACTTCGCATTTCGAAGAGATCCGAGCTCGCTGTGATTCATATCGTTTGCAAACAAGGTGAAGGAATTTGGTGTGCCGATTTAGCAACCGACATGTCGCTCCTAGATTTTGCTGAATCTGCTGTACAGTTTTCCTTTGCTATCATACCTTCCTTGTGGTGACGAGTCGCCCCGGTGTTCTACAAATGCCTGTAACTGTGACTAATTTCTAGTAGCTGTCATCATCGTCCGCGCTCTAGCATGGTTGCTCTTTTGCATGTTTCTTGTTCTTTTTGTTGCATTGCTCCTAATTTCTGCTTGGGGTCGTGGCCCGTCTAGTGAAGGGGATCGCCCGCGACGCGACCCTGCTGCAAGGCCGTTGCCAGTTTGAGGCTTTCCCAGTATGCAAGCAACAGCACTCTTCTTCGAGCACGGCACTCAACCGTGAACCGGAACAGGCCGGCAAGTATAACATCCGAGGAAGAACGACAAGGGCTTGATTGCCACAAACATTCCAGTCGTGAGTAATTACTTCTGATCTCCTCGCTTGCGGCTAGCTTTCGGGTCGGACGGGGATGGATTGCTTGGCTGGGTTTTGTTTTTCTCGCCGTCCCGACCCAACATGACCAGGATCAAGTCTCTCCATCTGCCAGAGCAGGTGCTGCAGGCCACCGGGCTGGTTAGCAATCCCAGTTCCCCAGCCCAAAGTCCCACAGCTTCGCGGTGGGTTCCAGTGATAATGTGCACTTTCTTGAGAGAAAGAACTCCGCCACAGCCATCACACGCGGTGTGTGATACATACAGATACATACACACGTGTACTCACATATATATATATATGTATTTATTTATATATATTTATATACAGAAAGGTACGCCGTGGAGGGGGGAGTTTTGATTAGGAGAGAAAAATATACATCCACTATGATATTCTTTGAAAAATTAACAATCAAGGTAAAGAAGGCTTTTTAGTAAACGTGCATTACATA
>CAJNJA010019354.1:0-10259 GCA_905231915.1 Symbiodinium necroappetens
CTGTCTGTGTGTCTGTCTGTGTGTCATTCTGTATGTCTCTCTGTGTGTGTGTGTGTCTGTCTGTGCGTGTGTGTGTGTGTGTGCGCGTGCGTGCGTGCGTGCGCGTGTGTGTGCGCGTGCGTGCGTGTGCGTGCGCGCGCGTGCGTGCGTGCATGCGCGTGCGTGCGTGCGTGCGTCCGCGCGCGTGCGTGGTTCTTAGCGAAGATGCATCCTAGCAGCATCCCACAGAAAGAGGGTGTCACCACCACCTCGCCGCAGGTACAGCTCCTGTCAGCATCGGAACTTCTGCCGAGGCGTCGTGAAGCCCATATGCGTAGTCATATATGTATATATACATATACATATATATATATATAATGTGCATGCATGTGTGTACGTACCTGCTTTTCGATATTTGTATGTGTGCATGTCCATTGGCTTATTTATGCGCCTGTCTTTACATCCATACCAATACTTTTGTAAATATGGATATAATTATACAAATATTCACATAGAAATACACATATTCTACAGCGATGTTCCGGAGAGGCTGGAAGGGATCAAAGCTGCCGCACGTAGCAGCAGGAGCAGCAGCCCTCTCTGTCTTCACGCACATAAGACATGTACTCTGACTGTTGCTTGTAGCTGGATGTGTCTGTCTGCGTTTCCCGAACTTGTCACTGCCCAAGGCCTGATCTGCGGCAGGCGTTCCGCCATGGGAGTAAAGCCTGAGGGCTTGAGCGCACGTCAAGATCGTGATGCCTCGCAACTGCAAGCACTAAGAGACGACATTTCCCGACCCAGATCGAGCTTCCGACTTTTCCTTGACTCTGCTCACCTAGGTCTCGGCTGCGGCGATCAGCCGGGACTCCAGGGTCACAAGGCCCGTGCTGTCATGCCAGCGTCGAAAATCAGGTCATGCCACCGCTGGACCAGGTTCGAGTGCGTGACATCGAGGCGCAGGGTTGATGCTGCCTGGAGGTCGAAACTTGCATGGCTTTCGGTCTTTCTGTGTGGCATCGGACCTGGTTTGCGTATCTGCTGCCATCAGCTGCTGTGACATAGTCACGCAGTGCCTGCATCTCTGGTGACCTGGCTTGAGGCGGCTCATTGCGCTGCGCTTGCGGCTGGTTCCGGCAACCAGCCATGTCGATTGAGCAGATGCTCACTTGAACAACAGCACTCTCCATGTAGATGGACCCATAGATAGATGGATGGATAGATAGATAGACAGGCAGACAGATAGATAGACAGGAGAGAAAGATGGACTAACAGGGAGATGGAGAGGGGACAGAGACAGATATCTGTAATTATGAATGACTGCAAGTATGTATGTCTGCGTGCATGCATCTGTGCTCCGACACTTGTCCATGCGTGTCGATGTCTTGGCAAAGTTCAGGAGCGTGAGCCGTAGTGTGAGCTTTGCTGAAACCTGTGCATGGGAGGAAACATGAGAGAACTAGGTCTCAGGCTGATGAATTGTTGGCCAGTCCTCGCAGCAGACAGTGTGCTGCAGAAGCCTTGAATGGGCACTGATCACGTCAATTCCTGGCTCTTCATTCCGATCATGGCCCTGGGAAAGTGCCACCAGCCACCAACAAGGAGGCTGCCTGGGTTGCGGATCGGGTCAACTTCGACGGAAGCTATGGAAATTTGAACTTGGCTTTGCACCCTGTAGATCTTGCCTTGACTACCGGAGTTGCGCAGGCTGCTAAGATGCTGGGAGCCGGATCACTCGCCACAGCGGACGTGGCAGGCGGCTGGCGAAACCAGTGACTTCCGCAACGAATATTCCAGGATGTCAACAGCCAGCAGCTAGGGGCTTCTTAGATTGTTGTTGTTATGACGGAGCTGGTCTGGACTTTGTCATGCACTGCCATGCATCACCACTTCGCAATGCTGCCACTGTTTGTGGGCATGCGAGCCGCTCAGATACTAAATAGAGTGTCCACGCCGGGAGAGCTTGATCCGTCTTAGTCACATTTATGCGGCTATGGGCGGCAACCTTCACAGCACGGAACAAGCTCAGGAAAAGCATGGGACACACTTGCAGCGAACTCATCATACTGCCTCACCTACAGGCGACAAGATCTGTTACATCATGCTTAGCTGGTGCCTTCGTCAAAGATCTGCAGGACAACCACGACTACTGCGGCCCATAAGTGTCTGCAGCAGATGTCAGATCTTGCAATCGCCATAGCACCCTTCGGGACGTAGGAAAAAGGTGGCAGCAGTGTGACGGGGTTCACTGGAGAAAGATGTGTCGAAAGAGGTTGCCTGTCGCTTGACGAACGATCTACAGAGTTGCTCTTGGCAGTGCCTCACTGTCAGAAATGCTGCCCGGTAGTCGGCCTGCGAGGGAGAAACAAGTCCCTGTACAACTACGCCTAAGAAAACGCGCCTGCTTCCAGGACGGTCCATTGTCATCAACTGGGCCTGGCTCTCAAAGTGTGCTGCAAAGACGAGCCTCTTTTCTGCCTTCTCCCATGCCCAACTCGCCTGGCCAACCCTCTGTGGGGCCATTGAGGATGTCGTCGATTTGTTCGATGTCCTCAAGCTGTCCACACGTTTCACTTAGCGGAAGCTTGTCTGTGTGACAAAGCAGGTGACAAAGCAAGAGAAGAGCGGCACCATGCAACACAGCGACCGTTCTCTTAGTGCTCGCGATGTTGTCTGCTCGGGATGTCAGAAAGGTCTCACAGACTCATAGCCGTCATCATGACCACTAGCTTGACATTGACAGCCATGGCAACGGTAATCGCGATTGAACCGCTATTGTAGGTAGCCGATGCACAGGAGCAGAAGACTGCACCACCCAGAAGAAAAAGTAATAACAACACTCAGGATGCGACCTTGAAGCTGCGGTGGCTGGCCGCCAGTCGAAATAGTTCCTGGTGCATCATGGGAGGAGAGGCCCCGCAAAACTATCTTCTGGTTTTCCAATATCTGAGCTGCCGATGTGGCCGAGAAAGCTGCCCTTTCTGCGCTGTCCTGTCCCGCGCCGGATCAAAGCCCGGGAAGTTGGGAACTGATCGGCATCGTGGATTTCGTTCGACGACCTGGCTTCACCGGCCGCGGGTGGGTTTCCAGGTGCCAAAGAATGAGCTACCACGAATGCAGTATACGCCCGACCCTGGTACTCTGCGACAAAAACATGACATGCCATTTCCACGAACGGAGCCACGGTCCGCTTCCAGAAAGTTGCTGATGCCTTCATCAACTCAGCAAGGAAATGCACTTTTGAAGGTATGTGTCACGGGCATTCGGAGAAATCAGTGTGAGGTTCCACATATTGATGCAATTCGCGGTTTTCCCATGAAACGCCACATTGCTGCGTGTCGTGGAAAAGTCGAGCCAATGGTTCAGAGATTTTGCGTCTTCGGGACCAGCAACTCGATAAGCGGTGGGTGTCTACGCTTGCGTCCTTACTCTGGTCTTTTGACGCCAATTAAGAGGTGAGACAACTTCGCTAAATGACCCAAATGGTCGGATGCCGTTCGCGGGGTCTGTAAAGCTTCTGCATCTGAATCAGCGTACGAGGGCTAGCTCGGCATTGCGGCATCGGCTGCGCATGGACATTTCGTCAGGCTTTGCCCAGTCACTTGAATGCAAAAGCTAAGCCTGAACCGGACAGAATAATCAGTCTTCAGATGCCGCGCGGCACGGTAAGTGTGCTTGCGGCAACGGCACGTGAAGAGGTATTTCTGATGCCGCCACATGGACTAGGACAATGGCATCGTGACTACAGCAGGACTCTGCTACACATAAACACAGCTGCATTTTCCGTCTCTGGTATCACTCTTGGATGCCAGGACTCGCAAAGGTCTGCCATGTGTACATTGGATACGCACGAGGCACATGGACCCTAAATCGCATTGCCGGACATGGACGACCTCACAACATGCACCAAAATTGCATCGTTAGCATGCTAGCACGCCAAAAGGCTTGCTCAGCTACCACGCGCATCTTGCAAGGCTTCGCACAAGCACAGGTACAACGGGAGCATCTAGTGGTGCTACTTCGCTGCAAAAGCACCAACAACTGGCTGTCACATGGCCTTCTTATTATGTCTTGGTCTTCGAGATCGACGAGAACTTGCCATTTGAAGTTTGGGGTCTAGATTTATCAATCAACACATTCAGGTCCTTGATGTCAGTACGAGGAATTTCCTCCACTCGGCGTGGAGGAAACGTGTACAGGGGCCGCGCACTAAATAGAGAGTGTGGGCTTTAGAACCCTTAAAAGCTTCGACAGGAAGGGTGCAATGAAAGACACGCCGCTGATTGTCGTTGGCTTTTGGAGGCTCACTGCTTTTCGAATGCAGGAATACGAAGCCACAGCGTGGTAGCCTTGCCTGGCAGCATCCCTAAATCCAGCGTCGAAAGCGGTGCTGACTGCTCATGTATGGTCCCTCCGCGCCATGGATATAGATCATAATGTCCGGACAACGCAACATGCAAAATGTGCCGGTTCCTGCGTTGGACAATTGAACACCCGGTCAACTGTGTAGCAGCATGCTAAGCTGCAAGCTTCAGTCTGTAGCTATCCCCTGAAGCTGGAAAGTAGTTGGAAGCAAGTAGTAGGAAAGTGATGAGAAGCGGAGGGGCTATTGAAAAGCGCAAGGAGGCCATGACATCAATGCAACGAGACGCAACATTGCCGCACATGCCGTTAGCACTACCATTCTCCTACATGGAGCTGGGTGCTAGGAATCTCTTCACTGATGACTTTAACCTGCATTGGAAATTGAAGTTACCTGGTGCAACTCACGTAAGGGCACACTTGCTGGCTCTCATTGCTCCTGGCCACGGCCCATTGTGGAACGAAGGTGTCTCAATCGGCATCAGATGCACACCAACATGCACCAGCATCTATGACTCTGTGCCATTGGGAAGAACCAAGCATCTGCAGCCGCTTCCTTCAACCACAAGTTCGTGGACTCGTACCACGACGAGCCCGAGCAGTGCAGAAAGAGGACAGGAGAGAAAACAGCCAGGCCTCAAGCAACTTCTTGCAGCAGTCTGTCTCCACAGGTCGACAGCAGAGACGCCCGATCAGCATAACCATACTGCCCTCCCGTTCCAACAGAGTAAACTGTACCATTAGTACTTGCTCTCTGGGCTCGTGGCGGTGCCCAACAGATTACAAGCCGCATAACTTGCAAGCACGATGCAACGGTAACATCGCACGATCATGCTTTCTTCGGACTCAGTTACAACATGCAAATTCCCACATGTCTCGACTTGCAGAATGTACGGTGGCACACGGCATGGCATGTCGTCCCCCATGCTCCTAAATTATGTGACGTCTGCATACTCAGTTGCGGCTGCGAATGGCATTGGAGACAGGCCACCAACGGTGAACAGTGCAAGGAGTCGTCAGCCACAGGCCCCACAGGGGCGCTTCGGACTGGGTCTTTGACAGGTTGGCTGCGACTCCCAGATCACCTTGGGGACATTGGCTCTTCGGTCCGGGCCTTAGCGTCCAGCCGGTGAAAGCCAGAGTCCCAAATCCCCACAACCGAGCTTTGCAGCCCAGAATCGTCTACAGCGAAATAAGTTCCGTCCGCCTCTCTCGGATAATGTCCGTCCTTAACACAGGGATCTTCTGCTTGCAATTCGCACCCGGATGGCTTTAACCTGGAATGTATGTAAAGTATGGTAAGGTCGATCGGTAAGCCGGTCCAGAATGCCTTCATCACAGTGGAACTTGCATGACTCTATACAGCGACTGTTGCCTACGGGGTGGCGGGACGAAACCCGACTGAGAAGCCCTTCCTTGCTGCAAAGCATCTGAGAAAGCTGCCTTCTCTCCTATGCAGGGAGGATTCCGGCCAGGATGTCAGATGCGAGAGACGTATGCGCTATTTTGAATGCTCGCCCTGCACACGAGCTGCAACATGTCGATGCTCAAATCGAGGCCCTGCCTTCGGGATGGCTGTCTCAGCAGGTTCTTTTGACCTTGCGATAGCCTTCCAGATTACATCCGCAGCTCTCCCAGCAGCGAGGGTGGATCGTAACTTCAAAAGGCTGTCCAACTACGTTGTGTCACCAAGACATGTTGTCAAAAACGTGCTACATAGCAGTGTACCGTCAATGAGCATATTCTGCTGCAGGACCGTTTACATAGATAACACAAGATCTCGGCATGCACCTGGCTGCCGAGAAGAACTGCAGGGGCCTCCTGCGGGTTCAGCGCGCTGACAGACTGAAGTGCCATCGTGTGTGGAGATGCTCTATGATTTATGACTCTCTTGTGACTCGCCAGCTTCATAGTCGACGTTGGCTACAGCCTTGAGAACCCAAGGTCCTGCTTCTTCGTTCCTTCGCAAGCCGCTAATTCCTCCAAAGCCATACACAAGCGCAGGCAGAAAAAGTTGGCCGAATTCGCTCTTCAGCGCCTTCCACTGCTGCATCGTGCAGCAAGGCAGGACTTCCTGCTCCAACATCGCGGAAAGCACCTGCGAGCGTCGAAATTCTCTGCTCACAGAAGCGACAACCAGCCAGAGGACTTGGCGTGCAGTCGTGCCGAGTCGTGCCGAGTCGTGCCTGTGCGGCTTGCCGCGTCAAGCTGGACTTCGTCGCGTCTGCGCTCCACCGGTCCCGGACCTTTATAAGCCACTGCGACTGTCTGCGACTATGACATACTATGACTCTAACGTGAAAGCGCAGTAAAATAAGAAACGGGAGTCCGACGCTCGTATCCCAAAGTTGTCCCTCGTGAAACTTGCGTCCTTCGGTGACAGCTCTGGGGAAGCCCAGCCAGGCATAGGCCTCGCAGCCTCGCAAGATCCGATTAGTCCTGTAAGATGATGCAGCGAGGTCGCAGGCTCAAGGTTGGCCTCAAGGAGAGTGAAAGGCACACGGCAGAGCGACTGCACGACAACTGAGATGTCGGCCAAGCAGGCTACTTCTTCACTGCTTGCAGCAGTGCTTTGCCCGCTCTCTGTACTGGCTGTGCTGCGATCACTCTCGCAAGTCATAATCCGGCGGGAACCCTGAGTGAATCAGAGATCGGGGCTCACTTGCCACAGAGCACAGAGCCGAAAATACTGCTTTTCGGCTCTTGAGGGTTGAACGGATGCCGTTGGTGAGCCAGTGCAGTCAGGGAAAAAATGAAACGGATATGTCCTTAGCGCAAACGCAGAGCACAGAGATATGCGCTCCCAGACATCTCAACCGGAGCTCGGCGCCGGGCTCGTGTGGTTTCAGGTCTGGCCGTGTGCCTCCATATCTTGCCTCACAGCTTGACTGACCTACTGGCTTGGTAGTTCCACATTTCAACGTCGATGCCAGTTTCTGGCTGCCTCTAGCTGGTTGGGCTCAAAGTATTTCAGAAGCTCCTTGGAAGGGTCCTGAAGAGGATGGATTTGCAAAGGTCGAGCCCTCACTATCCACGGGGTCGGCTCCTCAATGGCACAAACCTTCTTCTTCTTCTCAGCAGGTATGACGCTCTGCACTATGCTGCGCAAGATCGTTGGCCTGAACGGTTTGCTCCGACACATTCATGTGTTAAAAAGCTCCACGCAAGTGTCAAGATGCCATGTATCATGTATCTCAGGCCGCAGGCAGATTCAGGAGCTTCACCCACACCTGGAGACGGAAAGAACAAGCGAAACAAGCGGCAAGAACGGCTGCGGGAATTTCCAGGATGCCAAGAGCCCAGCCATGCGACAGCAGTACACGCTCTCCAGTGTCTGGGAGAGAGCCTTTGCAGTGAGACCTGAGCTGCACAGAGCCGGCAATCCCAAAACAAAGCCACTTTCGTCTGGCAAGCCGAAGGCCAACGACCTCAGAAATTGGCACATGGTTGGCAACTGAAAGAATGAGACAACGTCCGATGCATTCTCGAAATCCACCAGAACTACCTGGCTGCGGCAGCCGCGAAACTGGAAATCTGAAGAATCACTGAAGCTATCAAGGCCGTGTGTCAAAGATTACGAGCAAGGGAGTTAGAGGCACAGGAGCCGTGGAAGGGCAAAAGAATGATGCCAGAGATACCCAGTTCTCGACCCGGCCAGGAACCTAAGTTGTACGGCATGCGGTTTGAAGGCAAGCTAACTGTTGTGAGGTGGCTGCCGCATGAGTTTTGAGTTCCCGGCCATGGCGTAGCGAATGGCATACTCTAGAACGAAGATCGTCATTCTAACGCACCTCTCCTTGTCCTGCGGACACTCAACAATGTAGACCGATGTCGTACTTCTGCGAGCGCGTCCTTGATGAGATCAGCGAAGCGCTCAATGCGGACGACCAGGCAGGGTCTGCACTTGCGGTCTCTGCCATGCCAATACCTGAGTTGGACAAAGGACCTGCCAGAATCAGAGCCACTGCGGCTTTAAGGATCCCGCATGGCGCCGCAACTCAAATCTTGCAAGATGTCTGCCTGGCGGGCATGCGAGAGCGGTGCGTGTAGCAACTACTAGTACTGCTAACAAAGGCACCCCCGGTCGTAATTGCATGGCTATCACGGCATTGCAAAGGCTTGTGGAACCCTTGCAATGGTTCCGGAGACTCAATAAACGACGAGCAAAGCTCTCGGAGGTCTGTCGGTCCTGTTTGTGCAGCAGTGCTGGTGTCCTATATCATGCTTCGCATGCACAACGGCACGTTAGAGGTCACGTCCTGTTATTCAAGCGTACAGACGTTCAATTCCCTTGCACGCCATCATATCTTCTTGAATGACGCAGTCAACTGTAGCAAGAAGCAAATGCTCTTCCGAGATAGGAAGGGTTTCCTGGCCCCCTCCCCGGTCCCGAGCCTCCTGAAGCGGCAGTCTGCGGACGCGCTCCTGCTCAGGAGCCGTGCCTGCAGCCTGTGCAGCCTGTGTATTCTTAAGTCATGTTGCGTCATGAACTCAAGACTAAGATCCTAGTGATCCTGCAGCGATGGAAGCAAAGACCAGGCAGCACGGGAGATGCTGACACAGCAGCTGCCACAGGGCGACAATGGCAAACAGTTGTCTCGTATTTTGGCCTTGTAACAAGTCATGACAGAATCGTGCTTCGTTCAGGTAGCAGAACTACACCCAAGCGAGCGTCCTCCAGGCAGGTCTGTATCAGGTCTATCGCCCGGGATACATCGAACCTGCTATGCAATGTCGACTCCGTGCGGGAGTGTAGGTTGCCGTCATTTCTTGATGTCCGAAGCCATTGACACCACCGTGCACCCTAAACCTTGCAACGGCAACCCACAGCAGCGCCATCTGCACTCAACTGAAGTCACATAAGGCAAGGACTTCTTGTGCTGCAGCACCCGCAAGGCGCTCAGCCGGATGAACCTCAGCACCAACCATCTGATGCTGGGTTGTTGCTTCCAGCGCTTGCTTCATCGGAACTAAACCCAGCAAGGGATTAATGGCCCAAGTTTCTGTCGTTGGAGTGTTCGCATTTGGCAAGACTTTGTCCAGTCGCTCTTCATACTGGTAGCGGCAGCTTCAGCCGCCGCATGAAGGAGCCGTAAGGAAACAATACGCTGAACTAGCCACATGCACAAACGACATTGGTCGCCACATGGAATGACGGATTGTACGATTACAAGGCAGTCGTCTCCCTTCTATGCCATCCAGCATGTCCCAGCCCCAGCCCCAGCCATACAGCCAGTTGAGTGCGTTCGCTCCTGCTGTCTTTGCCCAGCGTGCGTCAGCCACTCTCTGCTGCTAGCCGCCGCTAAGACGAGGAGTAACTCACACTGCAACTCACACCTCCTAAGTCCTATATTGCTCAGCATGCACTGAAGCCCTGAATGAATCGAGAGGCAACAGAAACTCTTGACCGAATCAACCTGTCATTGAGCAAGACCGAGCGATCCCGAAGGGTGCCAAGATGCTCGGGGAGATCATCCCTGCCGTTGCGTCGCCTTGGGCAGTCTGAGCTTAGTGTTCCAGCTTCATCTGGTCTCTGCATTTAACATCCGGACCCTTCGATCCAACTCCTAAACTTCACCGGTCTGGAGAAATCGAACGTCTCCGAGCAATTGGCGCGGCCCACTCCTTGCGCAAGGCTGCTAGGGCTTGCACCTGATCCGACAGAAGAGCGCGTCCATCAACAACGACAGCAACTGCAACAACACCCACAACCACAACAACATCCACAAGCACGACCACGACGACAACAACAACAACACCACCGACACCAACAGCAACAGCAGCAACAGCAGCAGCAGCAGCCACAACCACACTGCCACCACTACCACTACTACCACTACTACTACCACCACTACTACTACTACCACCACCGCGACTACCACGAGTACCACGACTACCACGACCACCACCACCACTAC
>CAJNJA010019356.1:0-10257 GCA_905231915.1 Symbiodinium necroappetens
TCCCGCTGCGAGTCAATGAAATGCTGTTGCTGTTGCTGTGGCTGTTGCTGTGGCTGTGGCTGTGGCTGTGGCTGTGGCTGTGGCTGTTGCTGTTGCTTAGTAGTAGTAGAAGTAGTAGTAGTAGTAGTAGCAGTAGTAGTAGTAGTATCCCTGCAGAGTCACAATATAGCGGTGTATTATAATTACCCAAGTGCCGATCAGCAATGCTTGAAAACACCTTGTGCACCCGTTTAGGACACTATGAAACATCTCGTTAACCTTCCAACTGCTCTCCAAAGCCCCGAACCCAACACGCCAAACTCTAAACTCTCAACCGCATTCCGTATGTGAGTGTGCCGAGCTTCAGGATCCGTTTTTTGTTTGGGTGTTGGTAGTTGTGTTCATCCAGTTTCGTTTTGTACTTGTGCTCGTGCTAACTTGGGGCTACTAGATTGCGAAGCTTGTCGGCCGGCCCCTAAGCCCCCTAAACCCGTTGTTCCTAAGAAGGTTTCGGGGTTAGGCTAGGTTAAACTGAGTTGAAGGCCCGGCGACTTAGCAATTCAGTTGGACACTTCTATGCACCAGCCTTAGTTTGATGTTAGCTTCACGGAGGGTAACCGCTGAACGACTAAACCCCTGAACCAACACCCCCGTTTCTGCGGCAGGAGTGTCGTCAGTTGGGTGACGTGCAGGAGAAGATGTACCAACCACTGAAGCAGGCAAGCCTGGTGAGGATCTTTACGGGTTATCTATGGGCCTTTTCGAGGATAAAGGATTAGGGTGTTCGGGTTTAGGAATTAGGACTATAAGAGGAAGGGGTCTGTGAGGTTTAGCAGGTAGGGCTAAGGAGGTTTTTGATCGGTTAGGATTCACGAACAGACGAGAAACCCTAAACCCTAGACCCTAGAGTTTCGAATTTCCATGCAGCTAGGTACGTGGCTACTGAGCACAGAAACCTCGACGCCCCAAGGGTTTAGGGTTTACAGGTCCTGGCAACTCTTACTAAAACCGTCCAGAGCATTTTGCTTCCAGGCTTTTTTGGGTATAGGGTTTAGGAACCCTAAACCCTAAACTCTAAAACCCTAAACCCTAAACCGTAAAAACCCGAAACTCTAAACCTTAGGCTTCGGCTTTGGCGACTTGGCTCTGAGGTGTTGAGTTGGGGCTTCGGGCTTGGTTTCCCATGCCCACCGGCGGATGACGGACTTGCGAACGTCCATCGATGGAAGCTGCGCCACATCATAGCTTCAGCTTAATGGAGGAACCTGAAAAACGAGCAAGACTCTTTGTAGGGTTCGGGTTTAGGGCTTAGGGTTTAGGGCCTATAGGGTCTAGGGTTTAGGGTAGGGCTCGTTACTGTAATCTCATGGTAACGCCCCGGTTCTTTTACGCGGTTCATCTCTCCGTTCATCTGCGGTTGTTTGACAAGACCATGTCTTCCCTAAACCCTAAACCCTAAACCCCTTGTTTTCGCGGGGCAGGGCTCTCCATGACCGCTTACATAGCTCCATAAGCTCCCAAGCCCTAAACCCGAAAACCCTGAACCCTAAAGCCCTAAACCCTAAACCCTAAACCCCAAACCCCAAACTCTAGACCCTACTTCCTAAACCCCAAACCCCAAACCGTAACCGTTTTAGGAACTCCCAAAAGCCCTGAAAGCGAGGCGCACGTGCACGGCGCGGCGGCCCGGAAGCAGATCAACGCCTTGTGCAAGGCTGGGCTTTAGGGCTTTAGGGTTTAGGGTTTTTAAGGGTTTTTTAGGGTTTTTAAGGGTTTTTAGGGTTTTTAGAGTTTAGGGTTTAGGAGTTTTAGGGTTTAGGGGTTTAGGGTTTAGGGGTTTAGGGTTTAGGGTTTAGGGGTTTAGGTTAAGGGTTTTAGGGGTTTAGGTTTAGGGTTTTAGGGTTACCTTAAATCATAACACTAAGCCCCTTATATTTTAAGGTACATTCCTTAATTACGGGGTCTTGGGCTCTCTGGGTCATTGCAGGAGTCCATTCCGAACTAATTACCGGGTTATACTGGGTTTTCTTGCAACGAACTTAATTGAAGTTTCCAGAATAAGTAACTAGTATGCTTTACACTTTGGGGGGATGGTGGAACCCCAACAGAAGTGAACTTTTAAGCCCGTTGGGCCTGATGAACTCTGCAACAAAGGGAGTCCAATTGAGAACTATCCTTGGAGGATCAGGGACTTAGTAAGTAGGCAATAAGTGGCGTCACGAGTACCCCAAAAGGGGTCCCAATTGGGATAACCATATGTCTATAAAATACTAAGTCGCCCGACCCTCCAAGTAGAGCTTACTTGTGCTTGGCCTGTCTAAGCTCCAAATACCCTGAACGACTTGGAGCTAAGGGCATGAGTGTGCCTTAAGCCCTAAACTCTAAGCCTCTAAGCCCCAAATCCTTTGCTCAGAACCGATTCTGAATTGCAATCTTAGGACTTTTTGCATGTGTGCTCATGGGTGCGCGGTTGCAAGTTTTCTGTTGCCGAGATCCCAGTTTTCGAAATACTGAGTGGATTTTATGCATACTGTAGGTATTACATGCAATAAAGCAGTTGGTGCTTACGAGATATTAGCCCTAAAACCCCCTAAACCCTAAACCCTAAACCCCTAAGCCCTAAACCTTAAAACCCTAAGCCCTAAACCCTAAACCCCAAAACCCTGAGGCCCTAAACCAGCGCGTGGCTTAGTGAAGCTGAAGAGGCTTTCTTGGCTGGGAGGTGCTCGGGCGGAAGCCATGGTCTGACAGAGGGCTTGTCAGTTCCTTAAGGACGAAAAGAGGCCTAAAAGGGTTTCGGGTTTTTTTGAGGGCTCTTATAAGGGGTTAGGGTTTAGGGTTTAGGGGTTAAGGACGAAAAGAGGCCTAAATGGGTTTAGGGGTCATATACGATATGGGGATTCACACTCTAAGGGTACAGGGCCCCTACTTTTAAGGGTCCTTTGATCCGTAAGGTTGAGGTTTAGCACGCTACACGCTCAACCCTAGTCCCTAAATCCTAAACTCCAGTCTGCCTCTTGCTTCGCAGTCCCAAACACTATAAACCCTATAAACCCTAAACCCTGAAACCCCAAACCCTATGAACCGTAAACCCTTACAAGCTCTATAAACTCTAAAACCCTAAAACCTAGAAGCCCTAAACCCTATAAGCCTTAAACCGTAACACCCTGCAAATCCAAAAGCGACCGAAGTTTCTGCAAGCGGAGGCTGGGCAGAAGGTCGGCTTCCACAAGGAGATGTTCTGTAGGGCCCTTTCGGGTTGACGTTGTAGGGTTTAGGGTTTAGGGGTTTTAGGGATTTAGGGGTTTAGGGGTTTAGGGGCTTATAGGGTTTATAGGGTTTTTAGGGTTTAGAGGGTTTAGTGTTTAGGGGCTTTGGGTTTAGAGGTTGTGCTTTCGGCCCCGTAGAGGATGCTTCAAAGGAACCCTTAAAGCATGGAAGGAGCCCAGTTTAGGGCTTTAGGGGTTTAGGGGTTTATAGGGTTTAGTGTTTAGGGGCTTTGGGTTTAGGGGAGCCTTTACACCATGGAAGGGGCCCTGAAAGGGATCCCGTGCAGCCACGAAGCTTGCGCCATCTTTGCCTGGCTCCACTTCCTTCAACCTTAAGGACCACAAAGGGCCCCCAAAAGTAGGGGCCCTGTAGCCTTATGCTATGAATCCCCAATATGGTCTATATAGGCCCTAAACTCCCAAAACCCTTTGAATCCCCATATGGTAGATGAACCCTAGACCCTTTCAGGGCCTCTTTTCGTCCTTAAACCCTAAGAAAAAAACCTCTACAGTTCTACTATGAATCCCTACATGGTATATGAACCCTATAGACCCTTTTAGGGCCTCTCTTAGCTCCCTAAACCCTCCTTATAGAACCCATACTAACCCTTATAAGAACCGTTTAAAGGAACCCTCAAAGCAACCCTTCTAGGGCCTCTTTTCGGTCCTTAAGGGAAGTTCAAGGAGCCGAGACCTCGGAACCCGAACCACCACTTGGCCTGTAAACCCTAAACCCTAAACCCTCTATTAGGGTTTAGGGTTTAGGGGTTTAGGGTTTAGGGTTACCCTGTAATTCCTAAAGCCTAAAACCTTAAAAACCCTATAAGCCCCATAAGCCCTAAACCCTATAAACCCTAAACCCTGTAAAAACCTAGACCCTAAACCTATAAACTTACAAACCCTAGAAGCCCTATAAACCCCAAACCCTGTAAACCCCAAACCCTAAACCTATAAACACTATAGGCTCTATCAACCCGAAACCCTAAGGCCTCAACCTTGAAGGCCGTAGGAGTTTGAGTTAGGGCGTTCGGGGCGGAGGTCTTCGGATGATTCAATGATTGGGTTAAGGGCTCTAGGGTTTCAGGGTTTTGGAGCTTTAGTTAAGGGCTCTAGGGCTTTAGGGTTTAGGATTTGGGGCTTTAGTTAAGGGCTCTAGGGTTTTGGGGTTTACGATTTGGGGCTTCAGGGTTTAGACCCTAAGCCCTAAACCCATTTTAGGATTTTAGGGATTTCGGGGTTTAGTGTTTTAGACCCTTAGTTCCCCGATGCCCAAGCTTTAAACTTTTTGGGCTCTTATAATTTAGTAGTAATCTGAAAGTTTAGCCTTTCGTTTCCCTGGCTTCTTGGGGAAGTAAGGACCGGGGACGGGGAAGTTTGAGCTCCCTTGGCTGCGTAGACAGGTATTCTCAGAAGAACTCTTCGTTTAGGGTTGAGGGTTTGGGGCTGAGGGTTCAGGATTTAGGGTTTAGGGTTTAGGGTCCCTAAACCCTAAACCGTAGAGTTTAGGGTTCAGGATTTAGGGCTTAGGGTTTAGGGCTAGGGAGTTGAAGTCTATAGAAGGCTCAGCGCTTCCCGTTCGGCGGTTCAAGACGGTCCCCTGAGCCCTTAAGCAGCCAAGGGCCAGAAGTTCATGGACTCTGACGTTCGTTCGAAGTAGAAGGGCTTAGGGTTTGGCCTAAACCCTAAACCCTAGTGGTTTTAGGTTTAGGGTTTTGATCTTGCGGTTCACTTGATATGCTGCTTGGGTCTTCACGTCGAAGAAACGTGCTCTAAACCCTAAACCCTGAACCCTACTAGGTAAATAGGTTTATACTTGTGGTTATAAGGCCCCTGCTAGTAGTTAAGTGGGGGTTACTATTTTAGCATACCCTTATTTACAAGCTATTTGCTAAGTCCCTTGAGCCTTGAATATCCTAAAAAATCATACATCCCGCCTTACCTTAAGGACCCTAAACTATGGGAATCACGGTATACTCCTTATTGCCTTGTCATGGGTAATGCAGGATTTACATCAGCAACTGTAGTACTTACATTAAGCCCCGAGCTTCCAACGACCCAGCTCTGGGCCCTGACCTAAGCTGTGAAGGAGCTTCTTGGCGTGGCGCCAGCAGTTCTGAGGACCTGCGCAACCCTGAGCCCTGCAACACCCTACATCCGCCCTAAACCCTACTTGGAGGGTCGGGGGACTTAGTAAGTAGATATGAACTAGAGTTATAAGTGGCCTAGAAGGGATCCTAACTGGGGTTCTGATACTTATAAGTCTATAAAAATTAGCCATTTACTGAGCCCCCCCGACCCTCCAACTGAGCCCTAAACGCTAGGCCCTGAAGCGCCTGAATGCCGGCACCAAGAGACCACGTCGATACGACAGTTCCGAGATATCTCCTCCAGAGTTTCTTGTCGCATCCCTTTGAGTTTGTTTTTTGTTAACGGTGTTTGGGTTCGGTCTTTTGGGGGGGGGGTTCTCTTTGTTTTGGAGTTTTATTGGTGGTGTTGGTGTTTTTTTTTGTGTTTTGGCTGCTCCATGTCTTCTTTCATTTCGGGAAAGCCGAATCGTAGGACAAGAGTTTAGGGTCAAGGGTATTTTTGTTGTTAAGATTTCTGTGGACCCTGGGCTAGATGTTTGGAGTATAAAAGGACCCTCTCATGGAGAGTTCTGAGAATCCGAAGACCCTGATAGGGCTCTCAAGCATCCTAAGACAGGTGTTTAGAGTTAAAGCACGTGTTATCCGCAACGGTTTGTTTTTGGCGTTCACAAGCGAGTTTCAGGCACCGTTGCGGGCTGAAGGATCCTTAAACCATCCAGTTCAAGACCCTCTCCCTAAATCCTAAACCCTAAATCCTAAACCCTATACCTTAAACCCTAAATCCTAAACCCTAAGTCCTAAACCCTAAATCCTAAACCCTAAATCCTAAACCCTATACCTTAAACCCTAGACCGTCTCCCTAAGCCCTACCCTTTCCGCTTTCAGGAAGGAGCTTGCGCGACGACGGACGTTTGACCAGCTAGTGGTCAAGCCTTTTTGCCGAAGACCGTGGAAGGGATTAGGGTTTAGGGTTTAGGGGTTTTAGGGGTTTAGGGTTTAGGGTTTAGGGCTTAGGGTTTAGGGTTTAGGGCTTAGGGCTTAGGGCTTAGGCTTCAACTATAGGGGTAGCCTTGCTGGGGTTTAGGGTCCAGGAAGCCTGATTAAGAAACCCTGGGTGTGTTTATTAGGGCTCTTAATATGAATCCTAATATATATATATATATATTGGGGTTATACGGTTGATGATAGAAATCCTGCATCACCCATAATAAGGAATATAAATATACCAAAAAATCCCAGAGTTCAGGGTCCTTAAGGTAAAGCGGGATTTATTATCATCAACCGTTGGGGTATTCTCCCTCGGGTTTAGGGTCTAGGATTCCGGTGACCTTAAAACCCTAAACCCCAGAACCTTTTGGTTTTATGAGGGGCCTCCCCATAGCCACCCCGTCCCCCCAATGCACTGGCAATTCTTTGACCCTCCATAAAGTATCCCTGATATAAAAACCCCACCTCATGAACTACCACGGAATTTCAAGTAACCCTAAACCCTAAACGCCGAAAACCTTAAACCCTGAATCTTTAAGTCCCGAACCCAAACACCCTAAATCCTATAAAGGCCATTCTCTGCAAAGACACAGCAAGCGTTTAGGGCTGTAGGGCTTTAGGGTTTTAGGGTTTGGGGTTTAGGGTTTAGGGTTCGAGCTGGGTTCGGGAGTACCATACGTGAATGCTTTTGTTGGTACCGGTTCCTTACCCAATACCCCTTAATTAAGGATCATACCTTAAATCATAATCTTAAGGCCACTATAGTTTAAGGTATATTCCTTAATTAAGGGGTCGTAAACCCTATAAAGCCCTTAAAGGAGCCCTTAAAGGAACCCTTAAAAGGAACCCTTAAAGGAACCCTCAACCCTAAGCCCTAACCCTAAACCCTAAACCTTAAACCCTAAACCCTAAACCTTAAGCCCTAAACCCTAAACCTTAAACCCTAAACCCTAAACCTTAAGCCCGAAACCCTTAAAGGAACCCTGTTTGGGCTGTTTGTTTACTCCTAAAGCCCAAAGAAGGTCGCTGGATGCCGCGTTTGCCAAGCAAGCGGAGGCTTGGAATGTAGGGCCCAGTGTCGAGATTTAGGGTTAGTGTTTCGGGTTTAGGGGTTAGGATTAGGGTTTAGGGTTTAGGGTTAGGGCTTAGTGTCTAGGGTTTACTTGGAGGGTCAGGGGACTTAGTAAGTAGGTATGTAGTTGAGTTAGAAGTACCCTAAAATGGATCCTAAATGGGATTGTGAAACTTATAAGTCCATAAAATAGCCAGTTCCCAAGTCCCCCGACCCTCCAAGTAGAGGTTACTTAAGTGCTCCAAGGGACTTAGTAAGTAGGGTTTAGGGTGTAGGATCTAGGGTCAAGGGTACTTCAGGGGGCGAACAGTAGGGATAATATCGCTGAGTGTAGCGGTATGAGCATAGTACCGCTTTGCACGTTTTCCTTTTTGGGTTCCTTACTAAAGCCGAACAGCACGTAGGAAAAAGGGTACCTACCCTCACGTATTGTTAAGGGGCTACTGAGGAACCTAGATGAGGAGGAAGAGGGCGATGCCACAGTCGTTGCACCTATCAGGACTCACAGCGGGACTGGCAATCGGAACGGCAATGATGCCAAACGAGGACCCTTGCAGAAATGACCGTCAGAACGCGAATAAGGCAAAAGAGGCCGTTTTCCCGCACAAGTGACCCATGTCAGTACCCTAAACCCAAACTCATGTAACAATAAGCACACATGCCCCACACCCTACTGGGTTCTTGTTAGGGGATTTATTTCAAGTTACCATAATAAAGAAACCACAATATTTACTATAGATCCCCATTATGGTAGCTTAAATAAAACCCCTTAACAAGAACCCAGCCTAGACTGCCAGACCCCCTAAACCCTAAACCCTACACCCTAACCCCCACACACTAGACTCCCAGACCCTAAACCCTAAACCCTTAACCCCTAAACCCTTATAGATCCCTTTAAAGGAACCCTTATAGTACCCTTTAAAGGAACCCTAAGCCCTAAACCCTGGAGACTGAAATTACTCCACAATCGCCTGCGAGGCGCTCCGGTCGAAGTTGGAAGAGACCCAGCAAAGCCTGGAGGAGCCTGACCGGTGATGCTTAGGGGTTTAGGGTTTAGGGTTTAGAGTTCAGGTCTTAGGGTTTGGGGTTTAGGGTTTACGGTTTAGGGTTTGGGGCTTAGGGGTTTAGGGTTTAGGGTTTAAGGTTTAGGGGTGTGCATGATTACCCATAGGCTCCATTGTAGTTCCTTTTTGTGGTTTATACTTGGGGTCCTATAAGGCAATCCCAAGAAGGAACTACAATGGAGCCCATGGGTCAAGCCTAAACTCCGAAACTCCAACCTAAAGCTCAAGAGGCCCTTAGCCCTACCAGTTTCTGAGTCTGGGATCCCAAAAAGCCGACAGAATTAGGCGCTCAAAACGACCGTACGCACTAGGGTTTGGTTGTTTAGCGTTTTTGGGGTTGTCTGTTGAGTCTGGCTACAGGAGCAAGAGCAGACTCTGGAGTCCAAGAAGAAGGCCGTGGCTACTGCCAAGGAGGGTCGGTTCCGGAATGGCGTCGCAGTGTTTATCTTCTCGGGTTTCGGGTCTAAAGTTCAGAGTTAAGGGGCTTTCCGTTTCTGGTGCAGGGCTGTTGGCGTTTACACGCCTCCTTCTGGATGGTTGGTTCAATTATTGTCTCTGGGGGTGGTGTGGTCTTGGACGTAGGGTGTTAGGGTGTTAGGGTTTAGGGTTTCGGGACCCTAAACCCTGAACCCTAAACCTGTTCCTTGGGTGCTGGACTTACAGCTTTGTCTTTTCATCCATCTCTACAGGGTTCATGCAGTCATCAGGGGGTTCGACAGTGTGGGGGTTTTGGTATTGCCGACACACAGGCAGGTTGCGGAACGGTTGGTGGTGGGGAGCTTGCAGAAAGGTTTCTTTAGTGCTGAGCCTCTCTGTCCTTCTGGTTTTTTTCACAACATATTTGTATATGGTTTTTCGAGGATGTGATGACTGACTCGTCAGACCCTTTAAAGCTCTTAGCCCTTAAACTCTCCAACTGCCAAAACCGAACAGGGTGTGAACTTGGAAAGGCAACAGAATGCCTAAACCCAAACCCCAAACCCAACACCAAAACCTAAACCGCGGAACCCAAAACTCAAAGCCCTGACTCAACCTGCATACCCGCCCTTTGCTGAGCAAACAATTCACATCAGCATTAGGCCGTGAACGCTTATGCTGCCGGGCAGTCAAAAATGATGAAACCCTAAAAGCCTAAGCCGTACAACCCCGAGCCAGTCAAACGCTACAGAACCGTTTACGAAACGGAAAAGCTTGTAGTCAGCATCCAAACCCTCAGCCCTACTCCCTAAACCTCCAAACCCAAACGCCTAACTCCTGAGCTCTAAACCAAAACGACAATGCCTAAACCACCCTAGCACACTCAAACTAAACCGTAAAAGGAGACACCATGGACAAGAGTTTTTCTTTACATGAAGCTCCAACGAGTCCCTGAAGGGGTGGAGACTCTCATCAAACCCTTATGGGGCTTTCCGAAATAGGGGACCCTAATATAGTATCCTAAATAGTAGGATTCTTATTATAAGGACCCCAAAATACGGTACCCTAATTTTCGGAAAGTCCCTTATAGGAACTTCCAGAGGAAACCAAACCCTTAACCCTACACCCTGAAAGGAACCCTGGAACTCCTTCTTAGACCCTAGACCGTGCAGCCTAAACCCTACCTCCCAAACCCGAAACCCTAAGCCGTAAAGGGAACCCTAGACTAAACTCCAGCATAAGCCCTAAAGAGAAGGGGACCATCACAACCCTAAGCCCTAAACCCTAAAGCCCTAAACCCTAAAGCCCTAAACCCTAAGCCCTAAACCCAAAACCCTAAACCCCTCAACCCTACAACCCTAAACCCCTAAAGCCCTAAAGCC
>CAJNJA010019357.1:0-10257 GCA_905231915.1 Symbiodinium necroappetens
GGGGGTTGGCAGAGCCACCGGGTTTGGCAACAACAACAACAACAACAGCAACAGCAACAGCAACAGCAACAACAACAACAACAACCACCACTACTGCAACTGCTACTGCTACTGCTATTGCTATTTCCCAGTGTTGTCTTTGTCTAGTTGTCCCTGTTGATGTACTGTGCCACGAGTCGCTGCTCGCGGGATCGGCTGTGAGTGCAGATCAAGCATGAGCTTTAACCCTGTGTCGGCAGCTGGCTCCAGCATCTGCATACACTAAAACTGTTCACCGTGAGTCTGGAATGGCAGCTCCGGCCGGATCTTCTGCGAAGTAGACGCCGCGTCCCAGCTTGGAGCCATGCCTGTCACGTCGAAGCTTCACCAAACCACAAAGATGTGTTTTCCCCGGCTGCCTGGCGTTGAAGGCATATGCCCGATTGAACCCATGACGCCTGCACAGTTCAAACATGCTGTTCCAAGGGGACAATGCACATCAAAGCTTCCAAGTTCAAGCCAACAGAAGCTTGCTGACAACAGACGGCGATACTTCTGCGAAAGACTGCCGCGTCTACGAAGACTCTGCAACTTTGGAGGAATGGACTCAGACAGCGGCAAGACGCAGCGGCTCAGCCGCAGACACGATGTTGGGCACACATTCCCAAGCAGTTCCATGCCACAGGAATCGCTCCTGCCAGTTCTCCGACTCACTGGACTCTCGAAGTTTGAGAGAAGTGATGATCCGCGGTACTCACTTAGCATTGTAGCATCGACAAAGTCGCTCCGGACCCAAGGTCTCGCGGACCTGCAAGACTTGCCAATCGGAATCACTCGCATCTGGGAGCATGCCGTGTGGCATGCCCTGAACAATGCGATGCGTTCAAACTCAGGCTGAGGCTGCACTGTACGCCGCGGCTGCCACGCCAGCAAGACCAGAGACTCGTGCTGTGAAGCCTTGACGCCACTGACTGAAAGCGGCAGAGCCCCGCAAGTTTCGCATGCTCAGGCGAGGCGCCGATGCGCGCCCCGGGCGGGAGCCGCGCCGAGAGCTCATGCAGAGAGCGGCGGAAGGGTTCTGAAGCCTTGGCAGAGGCTGCGTCTGCCAAGGCAGGATGGCAGAGCAGAACCAACACCCGCCTCATCTGCATCCACAGACAGGGGCCGCTCGGGCAGCAGTAGTCCTTGAGTAAGTGTGGAGCTCTGAAAAAGCACTTCGTGGCAGCAAGCAGAGTCCTTGTCCCAGCAATTCTGAGAGGATCAAGGCACCCGTCTCCAAGCGCAAGTTCGGCGACTGCACAAACGAAAGGTCACGCCAGCCTTTTATGCCCTAACAACAGCACAACTTAACTCCCGAACGTCGAAAGCTAGGTGTCCAAGACAGATTAGGAGCGGAGTTGGCTGGTTTCGAAGTTTGGTCTTCTGCGTAAGGTGATGCGAAGGCTCTGTCGCTGAGATCTGGTCGGAGCCTGGCCTCTGCTGGAGGAACCGCAGATTCTCGACGGCTGCGTGGCGAAGTCTGGCGGAATCAATCACATCAAATCTTGGGAGGGCGAGTTCGTCACTTCGTGTCGTGTGCCTGTGTGATGTGCGATATCTTACCGGCCCTTCAAGCTTTTCATGCCGGCACAGACGCCTCGAGTGGAAGTGGAACGTGTGTCCTGTCCATGCTCGGCTTCCGAGGCGGAGGGGGGTCCCCGGCGGAGGAACGTCCGCTTCCCCATTGTGGGGTCCTCAGAGACCGACCGCCACCGACTTGGGCGTTCAGGAATCGGCGCGAGATGCAAAAGCTAGGACTTGCGAGAGGCTTCTAGCGAGATCGACTCAACTGTTCGGGTGATATGCCACTGTACCCGTGCAGAGGGCAGCACCGAAGACCGTCAATTCCTAGAGCTTCAGACCACTTTTCACGAGAACATCCTGGTGCGTTCCCTACATTGTCATGACTGGCTCTTGGCAAACAGACTCCCTTCCGAGCAACTCTTGAGGGGATCTGCTGGAGACCTATCATGCTCATGCTGGGGGATGCAACAACCCGCCGTCCTGCCAAATGAAGCGGCCCGAAACAAAACACAACGTTGTTGAAGGCTGCCAGATGGGCTCATTGCCTTTAGGAAGCGACAGAGGCCAGGTGGAAGAGTGACTTCTCTCCGCACACTTCCCAAAGCTATGCGAGCAACGTGCTCCAATCTGAGGCAGAGGGCAGAAGGAGTTCTTCCAGAAACTAGCGCATAATACTGGACTCATGAGGGCCACTGACTGCAGCCTGCAGCACACCTTGGCACTGCAAAGAAAAATTATGAAGAGGAGCACCAGCTCTTGCACCGGTTAGGGCCTAAAATCTCTCTCGTGCCAATGCCTGAGGTGCAATGATGGGGCTCCTTTCGCAGGTTCTGAGACCCGGCTAAGCCTATGCCTACGAGTAATTATTGCCAAGGGGCAGGATTCAGGATGCAAGCAACGCACATCTGGGTTTTTGCAGACTCCTCACCCACCCACTCTGTTTAGTGATGCAGCCTGATCCTGCCCCTTGAACTAAAACAAGCTGACGCAGCTCCCGACTAGTCCAACGTCTGCGCACGCTACTGCGCACTCAACGCTCCAAATTCATGTCCGTTTCTCGGGCTTTCCTGGAAGGTAACATGCAGAACCCTCTAAGGTCACATCCTGCCTTGACTTCCTATACCTGCAGCAGACTATATGCCAATGTTTCAGGGTCTACAAGGTCCTTAGCTGTTCATGAGCATGTCAACCTCGAAGAGACTCTGGCACTTCCGATACCAGTTTTCCGGGCCCCAGCCTAGGGATCTGAGTATTAACCATCAGTCATCAAGCCTAAAGCCCAGATGGTGTCGAAGACTGCAAATAACTTTGCCCTTGTCACCAATTGCAGAGCGTACACTTCACCTTTGCCGCCTCACTCGAATAGATCGACTCACTCGACTCTGGCTCGGGCTCTTCGTCCTCGTAAACACGATACCTCATGGAGAGAGAGAGAGCCCTCTTCGAAGAGGTGCAGCGAAACTCCTGCACATGCTTGTGCCTCGTCGTGGGATCCACAGTGTAGTCGAAACTCGTCGGCCGCTTGCGGCCGTCAAAGCCCCAGGCAGGCCAGGAGAGCTGCTTAAATCCACCTCCGGCTTTGAAGGAAAGCTGATAAAGCTGTGGAGATGTGGCTCTGAGCTTTAGTCCAGGCGCGGAGGAAGTTGAGGCCAGCGAAAGGAACCGGCCGCTCGTAGGGCAGGAGCACGTCCCTGCCCTTCGTGACGGGATCCACCTGACAAAGGCAGCCATCATGCCCACTGAATCCGGCACCACAGCTGTTGAAGAAACAGCCTTCGAAGCCAAGTCGAAGAGCTTCTTTCGCAGGCCTCAAGCAGTTCTTTCACGAGTTGTTCATGTTTCGGGCAAGTTTCAATGCTGGGCCGCTTCGAAGCTTCTCCCCTCGCAAACCCGCTGCCCAAGACCTGCATGCGGTGCCGGCTCCGCGAGGGCTCCGGCTTTCGCTTTGCGATGCACAGCACATCAAGTGCTCAAGGCCTCACAGCCCAGATGGTGTCGAAGGCTCCCATGAAGCCGCGGCTGCAGCCTCCAACGCTGAGAGCATGAAGTCTTCATGACTAGAGAGAGCCCAGAGCTGCTTGCGCACAGGCTCTGGGCAAGACGTTCTTGTCAGGCTTCCTCCTGAAACTTCTTCAGTAGTCTCTTGCCTTCGCCATAAGGCCAGAAAGGCTCGCGCAGCGCATCGCCAGCAAAGAATACTGGGAGCTCCCGCTCAAAGCCGTCCTGGGAGGGTTTCGCAATAGAGCAAGCGCTTGCTCATTCAAAGTGCTGCGCCCTCGCCGCTTGAGCATGCTCTTCTTCTTCTTCTCATCAAGTCCGAGTTGCAAACAAGTAAATGGGCTGCGAAAGCCATGTCAGGTTTGCGTGGTACCTAGGCATCAGCTGGTGTTGTGCTGTGCGAAATGGCAGGAAGCTCGCCCGGCCAAGCTGACAGAGGCACTACGGAGGGCCAAGCATACAACTGCATTGTTGTCAAGCGGATTGCTCGGGCCAAGATCCTACATGCAGCTAGTTCTTGACATGATCCCTGGGCTGTGTGCAGGTTGCAGTGAGTGCCCGATTGAATGATCAACCCCACTCTAGCTAGTTTTGCCTAGTCTTCCACTGCATCTGGCATAGCATACCCCTGTACCTGAGACAAGACCTGCAACTGGAACAGGGCAAAGCTATGAAACCTCAAGTGAGAGCAAAGCAGCACGAAGGCACTTCAAGCAAGGGCCTGGACAAAGTCCCCGGTGAATTCTGCACGAACGGGCTTACCCTTGACCCCAGCTGATCACCGTGCAGAGACTGGACGGCTAAGCTACGCAGTTCTGTGTCCTCGGATGGGGCTGCAAAAAGCAAGGCAAGCAGCTGCAAAGTAGATGGAAAGTTGCTGCTCGGTTGCGCGAAGGCCGAGAGCGCCGGCCGGCCACGTGGGTCCAAAGCAATCGCCCTTTGTCGCAAAGGCGTCCACTGTACTTCAGCCCTGCTCCTAGACACGGCCCCTTCTGTTGGGAAGCCTCGTCGTCCAGAAGTCTTCTGGGATCTCAACGCTGAAGATGTCCCCAAGCGAACGAACCTCCGAAGGCTTTTTACCAACGAACCTACACTGCAGCACGCTCTGTGTACTCTGCACGGAGATGCTGCTAGAACCTGGCCAACTTGAGGGAGGGAGTTCCACGTTTACAATAGCTTGCGAGCCTTCTTCGAATACTCTTCAACCACGATGCGGGCAAAGTCCTTCTTCGAATCCAGGTAGGATCTACGCTGCCGGTCAGGTGCATCGACTTGTCGACAATTTCTGCATCCCGTGTCCTCTAGCTTTTTCATATCAACGTTTTCGACAGACAGGAGATCCTGCCCACCGGCGCAAAAGAAGCTTCTGAAAATGACACTGTGTACAGCACAGCACTGTACGGTCTGGAGTCGCGCCTTCCCCTTGAGGGAGCCATTGCGTAGCACACCATGTTCCACCAGCACTTCGGGTTCCACCGTCATGATGAAGTAATGGGTCTCGCCTGCAGAGAGCGTGAAGTCTATAGCCGCCATGAATGCATCGATTTCTGTCGAAAGCAACCGGTCAAAGGTGGGGAACTGGTCTAAAACGTCGAACGGTGTCCACTGCTGAGTCTCGACCCTTGCGGACATCCTGATGCGGGTGCGACACCAGCTGTACCTACAATTACGCATCTTGCACAGGCTCTACCCAAGCCGTCATAGGTCCATCGACTCTCGTCAATGCAAGCAGTGTGCCACACTTCCAGTCAGAACACTCCCAGACACTCTTCCAACCCAATCGGGTTGATGTTCAGCTTTTTCCGACGACCCTTTCTCTGGCACTGGCACCGTTCGCGACAGCAATCCGACAGTATGGGCATGCTGTTGCCAGGAAGACTTGCCTTGAGCCTACAGCTGCTGCAGCTGTACTCCTGCCCGAGCCTTGGAGATAGATGAGCCGCTTCACCAGCGACAACTCCTCTTCAGAGAAACCGCGTGGGCCTTGGATGTGCAGAAAAAGTTGTGCGAAAGGTTCTTCCGCCGGTCATGCCCCGGTAAGCTGACGAAGCACATGCCCACACTTTCCCCGCATTCATGTAAGATTCCAGTCGGCACCTCGCTGACAAAAGCTACAGCTGCAAACCATGCAGCCTAAGGGCACTCTTCCAATAAGCGATCGTCCGGCTCCATCAAATTCTCGAAGTTGGCAACCTTGTGTGTGGCTAGCAACAATCAGTTAAACAACACATGGATTCGTTGCTGGGCCTGTCCCTTTGAGAAATGCGCGGCTGGCAGGCAATGCAAGCAGCTAAAGTCGCGCAATCTGCTGCACAAGGGGCCACTGCGAACTCCCAGCCTCCAAGGCATTTACAAATGAGAAACCGCAAAGGCAGTAGAAGCTCCCCTCAAGGCATTTGGACTTTAGCCTGGCTCTGCTGTGAGACCATCAGCTCGAACTCGCTGGAGGCCCAGCTGTCCGGCGACCCTTCCCACACGGGAAATTCCCCGAGATTCCCCCCCGCTGTGAGAGCCTGGCCTGCTGTTGCCGCCATCGCAAGCAACCAGAGCCGACAGGCTGTGGGTCTCTTCGGCACCTCCCACTGAAACAGTCTCTCCGTCTTCTGCCTCCGAGAAGCGCTGAAATGCGCTGAAGTGGCCGCCAAGGCTCCCAGAGTCCGCTGCCCAAGCGAATCCAGCGATGCCCTCTGCGTCGTGACGCGCAAAAACTTCTTCGAGGGCGACCTCACGGGCTTTCAACCACGAACCTGTCTAGCTGCTAGCGCTGCTAGCTTGGTCACTTGGCTTGGGGGCCAGGCGCGCACACGTCCTGGAACATGAAGCGCAGAAGGACAACACAACCGTGCGGGCGGAGGGGGGCAAAGCTTGAAGACAGCGACCCAACAGGGCTTCGCTGCTCAGCCCTTTGAGCTCTCGTGGCTTGTCGGTGTCCTTGAAGCTGGCACTCCAGTTGTAGCGGACTCCCGCAAGCAGGCCCAGCTTCAGCAGCAGCGACTGCAGCTCGCGGATCCCGATGTGGTCCTCGGGGGAGATCGAAGCCAAAGATTGGGAATCTCGGCCATGCAATGTCTGCTTTGTCCAAGGCGCGATGTATGTCAAAAAGTTGGGGAGCAAGTGCTTTGCTCCCAAGTCCAGAAGATCGGCTGCAGCCCAGTCCCATAGCTTCAAGATATTCATACCTTGCCATTGAGAATGGTCGTCTTTTGTTTGCCCTCCCCATGCCTAGATAATGCGCTTGAGCTTTGGGGAGCTACCCACGACGACATGGCAAGCTGGGAAGCGGGCGGTAGAAACCATCCCGAACGTCAAAGACCTGAACCTTGAGCTGTGTACCGAGGGCATTCACATGCATTCCGAAAAAATCGGGGCAGCTCTTCGGGTGCCTTTGCGCCAAGCAGTGCCAGTTCCAAAGCCGCCCTCAACCCGATTGGTCCGGCACCTCGGCAGAGCTCAGTTGAAGAGCAGCGCCACGACATGCAGACGCCCTAAGTCTCGAGAAGACCGCTCAGACATAACAATCTTAACACCGCGTTGCAGGTCCGAAATTGTCGACAAAGAGCACCGCCGTAACTACCTGCAAAAGGCCACGGCACCGACAACACCCAAGTGTGCATCTTGGAGTGGATAGCCACCTGGCGCCAAAGCAACTCTGGTGCTGCATGTACCGCCAGAGGGGACGATCGTTCCTCCGCTATGTACTCGGAAGGCACGAAAGCGAATGCTGTCAGCTTGAGAAGCACTCTTCCTGTGAGGTCGGAAGAAGCCAAACCGACCCGTCACTCCTGCCTGAATCCTTCTGTCGCTCGAAACGCGGAATGGACACCGAGGGCATTCTGCAAGGAGGCAGGCTTTGCTTCACGTCTTGAAGGACAGAGTTGCGACTTCGCCACTTTCAGGTGTATTTAGTGTACTTTGGGCCACATTCTTGAATGCCCAGCATGCCCTGCCATCGCTACCTGGCCATGAGCTTCTCGTACAGGACAACGGACGTGCCACTGGTGCCTCAGTGAAGGAGTGCCTGAACGTGTGATCTGAGCATCGTTCTGCCCCACCCAAGTTGAGCTTGAGACTTTCAGGCATGTCAGTTGGTAGAAGGGAGCAGAGCTTTGAGAAAGCTGCGTGGATATCTGCCACCTGGAGAGCCTTGCATGCATGAGCACATTCGCAACTGGAAGAATAATTGGATTGTCATGGCACCTGCTGTCTTTGAAGTTCTCTCGTTTTGATACGGGGTTCGAGATCTCGCCTGGACGTTGAGAAGAAATCTTCTGCTTGCAGGCGAGACTCTCGGCAGAACTCCTGCCCGTGACACGCAGTAGACACAGTCTTGAATCTAACGAAGTCTAAACCGCCCCCCGCATTCTGAGCAAGGCCCAGGTCCTCCCAAGCTACGTCCAGCGAGGCGGGCTTGAAACCGTTCCGTGACGCGCTTCGCGAAGCACTCCGCGAAGACAAAGGGCTCCGCATAGGGCTTGGGCTTCCTGGCAGCTTGAATCCTTCTCCGCCCCGACCCCCACACGCACACACGCGCACGAACGCCTCGAGCACTCTTCGGACTGTCCATGAGCTTCGTCTGCGACCTGCGCATCCTGCAGAACTGGCTTTTTGTATTCAGTTGGAAACAGCTTCATGAGTGCCCCATGCACATCCGCGTCTGCGGATTCCTTAGCACTCCAAAGCCCGCTCTGTTTGGCTCGGCATGCGTGCCGCAGCTTATTTGCGAAAATGTATCATGAGCTGTTAGAGTCCTCAAGTAATTACAGGGACCAAGCTTGCTCGTCGACAGGAAGCCGAAGCATGAAGTTATTTCAAAAACTACGGCTATGGGAGTGTCTCATTGAGGGCCGGACGAGTAGAGTCGCTTCACGGAGGGGAGTTGGCCTTTCAGCCACTCCTCGAGGTCAAAGGAATATCACCATCTCTCTTTCTCTTCGAGTACCCCCACCGGGCCTCCCCTTGAGCTGGATCCGCCTCCAGCCTACCGCCGTGCTGCAACTTGATAGTAATGAAGCAATCTCTGGAAAGCGTTTGCTTCTTGAGGCCATGCTTTGGTAGAAACGCCTGTCGGAGAGGAGCTGCCATAAGGCGTCCGCATCCAGAAACTCACCTCGGACACACGCTGCAGCAGGAATCCTCAAGAAACTGTGGCATGGATTCTGTCAGCCAGGCATGTGGGGAGGGACTGAACAGCCAGGAGTCTATCGTAGGGATCAAGAACCGCGAGGAATGCATCCTCACTCGGAAAGAGCCATGTATCCTCCTGCGGCAGCAATCGCACGACAATGATAACCCTCACGACAATGATAACCCTCGGCAGAGTGCAGCAGTCATGCAGCAGCACTGGAAAAAGTGTTCACAAGATGCAAAGGGCTGCAAATTTCAGAAAAGTCCTTGAGGTGCTGGCACTCCTCCACCGACAGGAGGCCGTCATTGTTCCTCAAGATATTGCATTCCTGTAACCCGACGCTCATGTCGCACCGAAGGAAAGAGCTCACCGTGAGCAGACGTTTCTGCTGAGCATCGCATCCAGAAATCGGAGCAAGCGCCGCCCGGAGCGGAGGAGCTCATCATGCTCATCCATCTTGCTCTGACGCACTATGTGTCTCTTGTCGTCTCCTTTTTCTGTACGGGCTGTTTCACATCTTGCCTGCCGAAGTGCGATTGGCTAGTAGCCCTTCTGTCCGCTTGTGTCTTTGCAGCCAGTGCGATGTCAACAGAGGGAAGACTCCCACGAAGCGCCCTTCTGAGGCCTCTTAAACCCAGGCAAACACAAAGCGAAGCGGTAGTGTGCATTCACCTGGTTCGCGGCACTTCTAATGTCGAATCGTTGCCTCATGAGCTCGTCGCCGCTCAGGCGTCGGGCCCAAAGAGGTCGGCGGTGAGCCTCGGCGAAAGGCCGAAAGCACAGAGCAACAGGGCGTGTCTGCACGCTTCCACGGAATGCCACGAACTGCACATTGCAATCGCCAGAAACCGCAAGACGGCAACGGATTTCCTAAGAGCGCCACCGCAGCTCTTCCGTCGGCCTTGAGGGCTCCGACCTCTGCAGGACTGCTGCCGAAACGCGACAGTTGGAGTCGTTGTCCGCTAGTTACACGCCTTTGCTTCATTGCTTTGCCAGGATTTGCGTCCATTTAGGCATGTCATCTTGCTGATCTGGCTTCCGAGCGTCAGGCCTGGAGTATTGAGTTTGTGACCTTCCACACTCCGTGTGCCTGAGCTTTTATCACGTGACGGACCGCCAAAGACTCAAGGTAAACATGGGAACAGGAGCCATTGCGGAAACATCGGCAATCGTTCATCATCAGATTTCGGATCGTGGCGCCTTAAGCTGCCCTGCTCTCTGCCCCCCTCTGAGAAACCCGACCCCATGGGCTTTGTGCACGCGTCAGGTTCGATCGATCCTCGCACTGGGTGAGGTGAGGACAGACCTCACGGTGATGTGTAAAGTTTTGGCAAGTTTCAGGGCTGGAAATCTTGCAGCATTAACACGGGGCACAGCCAGGCACAGCAGCAGCAGCCATCCGGCACATGCACGACTCCGCCAACAATGCGATTTCACAAGCTCAAGGCATCGTACTCTCCCGTCCTCCACTTCCCCAAGCAGCTTACGTCGAGCAGCACCACGAAGAGCAGAGCGCAACCGGACGGTGCCTGCATTCTCAACAGTATGTATCGGTTAAGAACTCACTGCTTAAGAATTTGAGGGGCTGAATT
>CAJNJA010019358.1:0-10257 GCA_905231915.1 Symbiodinium necroappetens
CAATACTTCGCTGTTTGGGGAACAAACACACACACACACACGCACACACCACACACGCAGCGAGTTGATGTTAATGTTTTTTTTTGGTGCCGGGGTGTCTGTTCTCATCAGCTTCGGACCTTGAACCGCGACAAAAAGCCCACCCCCAAACCCTACATATCCCTGAAATATCCCTAAACCCTAAATATCCCTAAACCCTAAGTATCCCTAGACCGCAAGAGCCGCAGGAGATGGTGTCTGCTACAGAGGAGGAGCTGGCTGCTTGCTCCACTTATCAGCCACCGGCTTCGGTGGAGGACCGGTTTAGGGTTTCCGGTTTAGGGTTTAGGGTTTACTGATTTCATAGATCCCCCGAGGTATCCTAAACCATGAAAGTTCTAAAGACATCTACAGCATCTATGTAGGGCATGAAAAGGCTTCCCTCTAACAAGGTAAGGCACACTGTAGTAGTTTAGGACTCCAGACAAGGCCCTCAACCCTATCCCCTAAACCGACGAGCATCCTGCATCACCTGTTGTAAGGTGGGTGGATTCCCATAGGAGTAGTTCTGTAAATTAGGGTCCCGCTTTAGGTCCCCAACTTAGTACGGCAGCCTTATAAAAAGGACCCTAGAAGGGACCCTAATTTAGAGATCTACCCATATTTTAAAGTTTAAAGTCTTCAGGGCCCAAATTCAAAGCCCCAAGCATCCTTTAGGGAGGTGCAGGGTTCCGCCCACCAACCGTATGAAGGCTGTAGTGCTTTGGGAAGCCGAGGCGATGTTGCAGGAGGTCATGGATGGAACCTACAAGGCCAGGTACTGAGCAGATCAGGGGAAGATACTACTATACCACGTTCTGTTAAATGTTATTTTGTTCTATTCGATTCTATTCGCTTCGATTCAATTCTATTCTGTCCAAACTATTCTTTTCTGTTCGATTATCCTATACTGTAACATATTATGGTTTGTAGTATGTTATCTTACAATGTAATATAGTATATTATACTATGTCATGTTGAACTATATCATGTTTTATTATATTCTATTGTATTGTCTATGCTATATTATAGTTCATCGTTACTACATTGTTTTTGTTTACTGTGTCTTAGTTTACTATACTGTGTCATTTAGCACTATATTACAGTGGACGGTATTTTATATGATCATAGTATAGTATGATATAGTGTAGTCTAGTATAGTGTAGTACAGTATAGTATAGTAAGGTATTAAAGAAACAGTTACAAGTAGCTTCATGGGGGTAGAAGTAGGCGCAACTACGGCTGCCTTGCTAGGGGTGCAGGCGCCGATGGGCTTTGGTCTGGGGCTCTGGGATTTTGGGATTGAGGGTTGAAGAATCGGGTCCCCATGAAGCTACTTAACATCATACTTACTAACTTATACTATACTGTACCATATTTTAATATAGTATAATGCTAATTTCTCATTGTAGTGTAATTAAATTCCGGGTGCAAAACCTTTGTATTTGGGGTCGGAGGGCTTTGGGGAACCGGTCGCAGGGTTCTGTCCGGGTTTAGCGGCTGTTTAGGGTTTAAGGTATCACGAGGCCGAGGTGTGAGGGGTTGAGGGCTTGGCCTTCGAGTGAGCATGGTTTTCATCGGTTCCGATCTATCCCCGAAGGATTCGCCTCGTCGAGGCTTTTGGGTTGCTGGGGCATGCAATCTAAGACTTGGGTGGACATCTGGACCCATCGTCGCTTACTTGACTTCTTTTTTATGATCTTGGGCATGGTCTACAGACCTACAGGCATACAGACATACATCAATATGTACACACCTACGTACATACATTAATCACATTCCATACGCATGCTTCCTGTTGTTGCGCTGAGCCTCGGCAGGCGGTGGCCACGCGCGACCGCGGAGGGAAGCCCATCGCCTCGCGCTTCGTGGTGGTGCAGGCGCTGCGCTCCGAGAATCCGGTGCTCTGGGACCGCCCCTTGGGTGCCGGGGAAGTTGGAGGTTCAGGAGTTTATGTAGAACCCGAACCCCTGAACCCCTAAACCCGAAACCTGCAGGGCAAGTCTGGCCAGGAGTCGAACAGAATCCTAGGAGCAAAAAGCCTTGCTCACACCATCGTCCTAGGCCTAGGTTCGAACTTGGCCAGAGTGAAGGAGTCTTCTGGGCATGCCTTACTCTGCCTATGAGGGCTGTTCTAGATTCGAAGGCCTTTCAGGGTCCTTACAACGCAATGAAGCGAGGGGACAAAGGGAGCCTAGTCGAGTGAGTCTAGCTAGTGCTACGACTAGATGTGCTCTGCTTCAGCGTCAGGTTGGCTTGGGGTGTTCGATTTTGCCATCGCAAGTGTGATTTCCCCTGCCCCTGACAGGGACTCTAAATGGTTGTCTTAGGTTTCATGACCTGTTCATATAAAGAGTTGCAGCAAGTATTGCGGCGTTCCTCTTTCTCCCACATACCGACAAAGACACAATCTCATAAAGCGACGACGTGTACTTGTTCACTTACATACACCACGTGCATCGTCAATGCTAGTTCTGCGTGAACATACCTACAGGCATGCATGCATCAGGCCCGTAAACGAGGCAGGTGTTTGCGTAGGATGTCCTGAACGCTGAAGCCCAAGCGATAATGCCCTTCCTTACTTAAGTTAATAAGAACCGAGGCCAAACAAAGGTAGAATGATGTACTCTAAAGGGTTGTACACATCATATATGAGGGTTATAAGTCATGAGGTTATGAGGGGTATCCTTACCGTTTTCCTAAGCCCTAAGTCCTAAACTTTGAACCGAGTCCATGACAGATGGTTTCGCAGGACCGCTATGCCGGACGCCGCGAGCAAGTGGCAGTTCAGCTCTCAAGCCGCGGGGAGGACAGCTCCACAGAGAGCCTGCATCCCTTACAGCAGGCCCATGAAGAAGCCTCTTAGACACCCTAAGCCTTATAAACCCCTTAATCCGAAACCCAAAACCCTAGCTAGTGCTCTCCTACCAGGTTCGGGCTGCGATGCTTTAGGTGTAATGTGGGGGGTGTGGAAGGGTGCGATCACGGTGCAGCGCAATTTGCACTACAGTGGCGATTCTTTGGAGTTGTCTCGTGGACTTGCAACAGACTGAATCCTTTGCTTGGTTGTGCAGCTGTCTCCCGAGTTGTCGTTCAAGACTTGTATCGGCACCAATTGTCTTCGAAGTTTGTGTCCCTAAACCCTAAACTATAAACTGAACCCGTACACGTACTTGCAAACCGTAAACTGCCCAGATCCACCCAACCCTGAACCATGAATTAAGCAGCCTGCAGCGTCCTGCTGCGACCCGAGTCGTTGTGTCGTACCGCCTTTCCCATCGCCCCCCAACCTTCCAAGCCAGGCTGGTGTGAGATTCCCTGATAAACCCTGAACCCGTTTTATAATATATATATATATATCCGAATCTGGGGGTCTTGCCTTCGGGGTCAGGGTTTTGAACCCAAGGAGTTGGGATCAGTTAAGGATTTCAGGCGTTGGGGTTAGGGGTTAAGGGTTTGAGAGCTTCAGGGTTTAATGAAAGCTTCAGGATTTAGGGTTCCACCTAGGACCTAGCTGCCTTCCGGACACCATAAACAAAATTTCAGCAAAATCCATCCACCGCTCCAAAAAACAACAAATCGAAGATGCCATTTTACCGTCTCAACAAGCACCGTGCTTAGGGCCTCCAGGGCTTAGGGTTGATTGCAATCCCCAGAAAAGCCTGCAAAATCGCGAAAGTCTCAGAACGGTTCCAGCAGATCCATGTATGAGCTCTAGGCCATACCACGGTTATGGCATACCAAAACCCACAGACCCAATATACTTATAATACCAAGAAGAACTAAGAATCAGCAACTCTAAAGTCCCATAATCTCAATAATCTACAACACGAGTAAACAAGTTTTAAAGATAGGCACACTAGATAACGACAGCTAGATGATGTCTCTCGAGATGAGCATGGAGACATAAACGAATGAATATGTATACAAACAAACATATTTATATGCATATATATATATACACAGATACATGTGTATATATATATGTGTGTGTGTATGAATGACACATGCATACACATACGTATATACAAATGTTTTTGTACACATATATATATATAGAGATGTACAGACACACCGCAGAAGCATGTAACATACAAACCTTGATTTGCAAGAGGATTTTCCCATCACGCCTTCAACACTCTCGGCCTCCCTGGGTCTAGCGCTCCGCTGCTTGCACGAGGCCGCGGCTTTTGGTTAGGGTTTGTTGCTTTATGATTTAAGGGTTTAGAGTTCAGGGTTTGGTTTTTTTGGTTTAGGGGTTTAGAGTTGACGGTGTGGTTTGCCTGACGCCCCTGCACTCTCGCGGATTCTAACTTGCCCGAATCAGCTACAAAGACAAAAGGAAGCTTAAACGCCTTCGATTGAGTGTGGTGCAGGGGGTAGCGAAGCAAGGCGGGATGCCACCGCGGTCTCGCCTGCTTCCTAACCAAAGACCCTGAGACCTTGAACCTTGCGCTCCTTCACCCTACGTAAACTTAAACTCCCAGTAAACCCCTGAAACGCCGTAACCAGTACTTTTGGCACATAAACATCAAGAAGCCTTGCGGAGCGGGTCCGCCCTGGTTCCCAAACACCCAAGAGAAGCTCTCCCTTTGTGGGCTCAGGAGCATGGGAATCCCAGCAACGAGGCGTATCTTTTGCATGGCGCCTAGCCAAAACAAGGAGTGTCGGCCTTCGAGTGTTGGCTTCGAGCTTGCATTGACGACCTCTTAGGCTGCACCCACCACGCTCGAAGCTCTTGTTGCCCGAGTTATATGGTTTCTGCAAGTCCTTGCATGACGGCTTTGACCTCTCAATCCCAGCCATCCACTCAGCTCCTCTGTCCCCTCGCCTAAAGTATCTCAAGAGATCCCAAATGCAGAGTCTGTCGAGCACTGCCCCCCTCCCTGAGAGTGTAACCTTAGAGTTCAGAACGACCTTACAAACCCTAAGCCCTAAACCCTAAACTCTAAAACCTCAACCCTAAACCCTAAACTCTAAAGCTAAACTCTGAAACCTAAACTCCTCGCCCTGCCAACACAGCAGCGTCCGCGCTCAGGAAGCAACCCTACATCTGCTTTGTCCATCCTCCGCACCTCCTTCAAAATGGCTTCTCGGTTGAATATAGGTATAATCTGGAAGCTAGTCAAAAAATCAGGGATCATTCTGATTTGGGGCTGTGTGTTTCGGCTGTGTTTAGGATAGGGTCTGCTGTAATCGGGGCCAGTGAACTCTAATCCCTAATCACCCCCACTCCCTAAGCCCGCAGTTAACTTAGAATCCCGAAACCCTAAACCCCAACTTTACAATATCTCAGCCCCCTGCCCCGACGGTTTCCGAAAATCCCAAACCCTAAAAAAACAACAACAAAACGAGTCCAAATTCAGGCTTATCAGACCCTGCACTCTAAGTCCAACCTTCTCCCGGTAATGAAGAGTCGGCTTGAAGCAATACTACTGGGGATCCAAAATCCTATTGTTTTAGGGGTTATATCCTTTTATTATATAAGGGGTCATGACCTACTATCTTGTAGGATTTGGGGATACAGGTAGTAGGTTCTTGAGCTTAATGCCAGCCCCAGACCCAAACGACTCCTGAATACCTACACTACACATGGACATGCCGACATCCCCACGCTGCAGATGACCGTCGGTAGGCTCTAAGTTTGTTAAAGCCGTGCGCCCCAAGCCTAAAACCCTAAAACCCTACACCCTGAACCCTGAACCCTGAACCCTAAAACCCTAAAGCCCTAAAGCCCTAACCCCTAAACCGCTAAACCCTAAGCAAGGGCAAGCCAGTCTCAGCCCCCAAAATAGTCGAGGGCTTGGCGGGCCGGAATGCCGGCTCCATGTTCGGCCCCGGCGTCTACCTTGCGGAGTCGCTTCTTGCCCACTTTTCTGTCTTTGAGGTTAGGGTTCATTTTTGTTTGAGCTTGGTTCGGGCCGTCACATAGGGTTTACCACGGATCTCAGCGAGTCGCCTCTTTAACTCTGTGCGGCTTGTCATGTGTTCTGGGTGAAGCTTTGGGAGTTTAGGGGTTTAGGAGTTTAGGAGTTTAGGGTTTAGAGTTTGGGGTTTTAGGGTTCAGGGTGTTTAAGTGTTCCATGAGGTTGCATTAGCTCCTCTAAGGGTTCTACCGCGTCTCTACGGGGGTTGAGGGTTTGCCGTGTTTTCTGTTTTTGAGGGCTTTTTGGTGGGTGAAGGAGGGATCCACTTATATAGGGTTTGGAGCTTTGGGGTTTGGGGCATCCGGCCCTCGGGCTTTTGCCTCGGTTTAGGGTTTAGGGTTTACTGTAGGGGTTTAGGGTATCAAAAGCTCAAGATCCGACTTATGGTGTTTGGTGGACTGGGCCTATAGTGATAGTGGTTCCGGGCGTAAGGAGTCTTGAATCTAGACGTTTTGGCATAAAAAAGGCTCGTTTCGAGGCACAGCATGAGATCTAGGGTTTGGTATTTCAGGGGGGTTTATGGGTTCGGGGTGTCTTGGTTTAGGCGGCAATGGGTTGTGGGGTTCATGGGTTCATGATTGCAAGGTCTTCGAACTTAGAACCCCAAACCCCCTTTGACCCTTAGGTTGGCTTCTATAGCAGCCCAAAGCTGGGTTTAGGGTTTAGGGCTTTCTAACACCCTATGAGCAACCCAGGTCAGTGAAGGCTGACGAGTATGCGCAGGACGACACCAACGGCTCTTATGCAGGCCTCCGTAATGAGAGCGACAACGATGTTGAGACAAAGGTAGATGGTATATTATATGATGTTATGTTATGTTATATTACCTCATGTTACACGAGCTACGTGATATTCTTGAGTGCATGACTTATACTGATATGGTAAAGACTGCAACAAACATGACAGTGTTCAGCCGACAACAGCTTGCTTCGGTATTTCGAGTGGAGTTTTGCTTGCAGCCTGTTCCTTGTTGGTGCTCTCATGCCAATCTCCCAGAGGTGAGTGCTTTGATTGGCTGGGTTCGTGTAGACCTCCGGCCACATTCTTGATGGGGCTGGTCGGCAGAAACGCGGTCCTTTACTTGAGTCGAAGATGAGCTGCGACAGAAGTTTCACCAGATCGCTAAGCGTATCAGCAACAACAGCCTCAAGCACCAATGAGCTCCTCCAAGATAAGAAGCCCTCAACCCTAAGATCGAGCTCCACCCGCCCCAAACCCCGAGCGCTTCGGCCTTTAGAAAAATAAGATCTTACAAATCCCGCCCGAACTCAAAACACGCTAAGCCTCAAAACCCCCCCAAAGAACCCCTAAGCCCTCAAGACATCGTGTAACGCCTGATATGACTGATATGATAAGCCCCGAAGCTTGCTAGGGCTCTATGCCGTGCTCTTCTGCCGCGCCGTGGTCGGGCGAGCGCTGCAGGCCTCATCAGCATTTTGGGCTTTTGTTTTGGGTTTTTTTTTGGTGTTTTGGGTTTGCAGGGCTTTAGGGTATAGGGTATAGGAATAGGGTTTTAGGGTTTAGGGTTTAGGGGTCCAGGGTATAGGCTCTAGGGCTTAATTATCTCTTTTCGGGGCACAGGAGGATAGGCCGCGCAAGACCTTAAACATCCTTCAACACTGAACCCTCAACCCTAAACCAAGGTCTTTGTTCAGCAGGGATGTTTCTCCCTAAACCAGAGATAATTCAGCCCTAAAGCCCTATATCCTAAACCCCTAAACCCTAAACCCTAAAACCCTATTCCTATACCCTAAACCTTAAAACCCTATTCCTATACCCTAAACCCTAAAACCCTATTCCTATACCCCTAAACCCTAAACCCTAAAACCCTATTCCTATACCCTAAACCCTAAAACCCTATTCCTATACCCTAAACCCTAAACCCTGATGTTTCTACCTTTCACAAGACTCGACGAGGGTCCAAGCCTTCTCTGGGGGCTGTCAGTGGTCACCCGGCTTTCTTGGTTCCAACCGCTCATAGCTCTTCGAAACAGCCATAACAGAAACAAAGTAAACCACACACCATGAAGCACCCCCCCCCACTCTAAATTCCACTCATCACGCTGGAAGAACATAGGAGTGTTACATCCGGCACTCCGAGGTGTACCGAAAATTGTGTGTCCAGACAAGTACAATAGTTACTACATGAGCTTCTGAATAGGCCCCTATGCAAGGATCCTCGTAAAGCCTGCAAAGAAAAGCTAGTTCTTGGACCATAATCTCAACTTCACAGCAGGTGCTTGTACTCCGGAAGCTGTCACTGATGGGATGTGTTCAATTTAAGACGTAGGGATTCTCATTCAATCCCTTGGCCTGGGGTTTATGTTCCAAGTAAAAGACTACGCCGTAAAGTGCCCTAAAAGCCATGAGCCTTTAATTAAATCCCTTGCTGTTCTGACACCCTACTTTCTTTAAAGTTCCGCCTGTGAAGCACTAAACCTGAGACTCACAAAGCCTAAATACAGCCTCACTATAGCTGTATAAACCGTGCAAATCCTAAGACCCTAGAACCCCAAACCCTTAAACCCTAAACCCTAAACCCTAAAACCCTAAGACCCTAAGACCCTAAAACCCTAAAACCCTAAGACCCTAAACCCCTAAAACCCAAGCAGCATAAAGTGAAGGTCACAGATCCGGCCGACTACGGTCCTTTGGTCACCTCGGGAGACTTCGAGTCCGTCGCCGGGCTCTTGTTTAAAGAACTTCTCTGGGGTCCTTGGTTTAGGGTTTAGGGTTTAGAACTTCTCTGGGGTCCTTGGTTTAGGGTTTAGGGTTTAGGGCCGTGTTGGATACAATTGTACATGTTTGCTATAATATAAAACCTAATAATGACATTAAAAATGATCATTTTTGGTATGGCCCCAACAGAGAACCTTGACTTAGCTTCCTTAACAAGAATCCAGGTCGTCGGGGACCGTGAGCGCGCGGTGGGAACGCCACACGGCCTTCGGTAGTGTTTGGGGCTTTGGGGTGCTTCTTGTGGGGTGCTACTGTTCCTTTGACGGTTGTTTCTTACAGGGATTTTAGCTTGTTATTTTCAGGGGTATATAGGGGCGATCATATAGGGTTTTAGCATTTGAGACCGTTTGGGGTTTGGGGGTTGGGAGCGGTGATATAGGAGTAACCTGAATCCCTCAGAGCTAGTATATGATCGAGCCGAAGAGTCAATATAAGGGCCTTAATAATGACCTATACTATTTGGGGGGGCCTCCTTATTATGATCATAGTAGAATGGCCCCAAAAAACCATATTCTAGCTATTAAGGCCCCTATAAATTGCGTTTTAGTGAAAGCCTTAAACCCTAAACCCTAAACCTTATAAACGTTAAACCCTAACCCTAAACCCTAAACCCCTAAAAAGCACTTAGTTCAGGTTTCGGGAGTTCGTCTTCTTCCACGAGGAAGCGATCTATCCAGAGTTTGCGGTCTTCTACCGCCGGGAGCTGTAGAGGAACAGGGCTTTTATCTTCGTCTAAGGATCCCCAAAGTCAAAGCCCTAAGCCCTAAACCCCTAAACCCCTAACCCCCAAACCCTAAACAGGCAAGAAGCCTCGAGAATTTTAATCGCTTGACCTGCAAGCTCTGAACCTGAATGCGGATAGCTCTAAAGCCCTGCCGGATACTTCGGAACCCTGTAACTAAAACCTTAAATCCTGGTCGGTACACTTGCATAACCCTTTTGAACACCTTTGGGTGGCGGATCCCGTTTGCATGTCTGAACGAATGTATCTGTATGTCGGGCTCCCGGCTGAATTTGCCCTCCCTGCGCGGTGGCGCTGTGCGCAGGCGCCTGCGCATGCTCCGAAAACGGAAGAGGCTTTCCTTAAGGGGTCAGGTTTCAAAACAACCCTATACCCCTAAACCCTATAAACTCTCTAAACCGGCAGCTTCTGGTTTCAGGCTTTAGGGGGTCTCCGGCCCCTCGTCGTACTTGGCTCCTTTCTGCTTTCTGACGCTGTACAGAGCAAGTGGGACGCCTCAGCTGACGTGCACGTTGCCCCTACACCCTGGGGGTCCAAGTACCTGTATCTATCTATCTATCTATCTATCTGTCTATCTATCTATCTATCTGTTATAACTATCTATCTGTTCTATCTACGATCTACCTATCTAATCTGTCTATCTATCCTATCATATCAATCAATCTATCTATCCATCTATCTATNNTCTATCTATCTATCTGTCTATGTATCCTTCTATCCTTCAGGAATATCTGAGATCCTCTTAGGTCCTCAGGATTTAAGGTTTGGAGATTAGGCTAGGGTTTCCCTTTGCCGCCCGAGATTCCAGGCGCCCCCCCCCCCCCCCCCCCC
>CAJNJA010019359.1:0-10257 GCA_905231915.1 Symbiodinium necroappetens
TCTACAGGCTTTTGGGCTTGAGGTCAGACACGTCCCGGCAAGCCGTTGCGCGAACTCTTGAGTCATGGCCAAGGCAGCACGCGCAGTTGCAGCCCTGATCTTGGGGCTTTGCCTCTGCAGCCTCCCGGCCTTTGTGCCTGGGCCCGGCCGATTTGCTCGCGTGGCCCCTGCGGCCGTGGGGGCTGGAGCACTGGGCATGCTGGGCGCAGCCCCGGCATACGCAGACAAGATGCTGTTCCTGAAAGAAATTGACTGGACCTCCGCGACGTTTATGGCAAGTTTGGCAAGCTCCCACCGAGTTGTGCTCTGCGCAAGTTTTGGGAGACTGGATTGCAAGACATGTCGGGGCCTTGTTGTCGCGTGCCTGCATGGTTCAGTCCGTCCTTCCGTTAGCATTTTTGCACGCTCGGCGCTGCCCAAACTCGCTGTGCAAAAAGAGCGCAAAGGCTGCCGGCATGTACTGTTGGAATGTGCGCGTGATTTCGAGCTCTTTGTTTTGCTTGTTCAGTTCTGAACCCTGAACCAAGTCTTGAGGGCAGCTGAGGCCCTGCAGAGTGCAAGCCGAAACTCTCAATTGCAAGAGCTGACTGGTGCTGGCTGCTGCTATAACAACTGTTCTCGTGAAATAACTTTGATTCCAGGTGTTGCCGCCTTTGCTGCTTCAGCCGCTTCTGTTAATGGTGCTAGCGGTATTGCTGCTCCCAGCTTCTCCTGCTCCTACTCCCAGTCCTACTTGCTCCTTCCCCACTCCTACTCGTCCTGCTCCTGCTCCTGCTACTCCTACTACTCCACTTCAACTGCTACTGCTGCTGATCAGAACTAGTACAAGTTAGTGCGATTTGCTGCTGCTACCGCTTGTGGAAACCACGCTTCTGTCATGCCGATACATGTACAGTCATGTCTGGCACCCAAAACTGATTGCACTGCACACGCCAATCAACATGGCTCAAGCTTGCAAAAGAGCGTGATCGAGCTCCAGTGCTTTTGCACTGGTAGCGGAGCGTCTAAGCTCCGGGGCCGGAGGCCCACTACGTGTTTTCATGCAATGGCGTCTGGCAGTGTGCTGGACGGCTTGCGCTACTCGCGCTTCCTGGCAGATGAAGATGCTGCCACGGGGGTGACTGCCTCGACCACAGAAGGCAGATGCGGAATACCAAGGTACAATGGAGACCCAAGCCGTCTCAATGAATGGATCTTCAGAGCCAAGACCCTGGAACGCAAGGAAGCAGCCCTGACCGACGAGCAGAAGAAGCTTGGCCCTCTCACTTTGAGGCTGATCGAATGCTTCAGCGGCCAGGCGCTCAAGATTGCCCAGGGGCTGGACATGGCGAAGCTCGAGAAGCCGGAGACCGGCTTGACTTACCTGATCGACTCCCTATCTGGGGAGCTTCGCCCACGACGCCTCCAACAGGCCAGAGAACTGTACGAAGCCGGAGCCCAGACCGGAGGGATCATGGCCAGGAACTCCATGGAAAGCATGGGGCAGTACGTCTTGAGGCGACGAGCATGGTACCGAGCCCTTGTGGATCTGAATGCGGAACTGAAGTTGCCCGACTTGATCCTCTCGGAACAGCTGCTCAACAACGCAGGCCTCACACACGACCAGAAGCTTATGATACGAACGGCGATTGGAGGTGACATGCAGTTTGACAGGGTGGCACAAGAGTTGATGGCGCAGCACCCGCACATACATGAACGAGCGCTACAACATCCAGGCCACCACCGACGACCTTTCGGAGACCAACGAGGAGCTCCCCCAGGCTACCGAGGAGGACAAGGCAAGGGACCCAACCACTACAAGAGCGGCTACCACGGCAAGCCACGGTTCCGCGCCTTCCTTGCGGAGAATGACACTCAGGAGTATCTGGAGGAGCCGGACTACGAGGACCACGGGAACGTCGAGGAGGAGCCGTATGGATATTATGGGCAGGAGGAAGATCCACTCGAGCCCTACGAGATCGGCACGTTCGCTGAAGAGCACCTGGCGTTCCTCGCGGAGAATGGCCTCGACCTTGAGGATCCGGAAGCCTGTGAGTATGCAGCCGAGATGGTGCAGTCGCAGGAGGAAGCATACTTTGCCGGGAAGCAAGCGAGGACCAAGGGACACTCCGGTTTCCGAGGACCTCAATTCGAGCTTTCTGGAAGCTTCACGTTGGACGAGAAGAAGGCGAAGTTACAGGCCTTGAAGGCCCGCACAATGTGCAAACGTTGCGGCGCAGTGGGACACTGGAGTGGAGATGCCGTTTGTCCACTGCAGAAGGGCAAGGGCAAGCACAAGGGACCGAAAGGAAAAACCTCTACGAGCACCACGAGCACTACTTCGCCGCCCTCGAGCGGCAAGGGGAAGCCTACAAAGCCCCGCACGGTCTACTTCTCCATATCAGAGGACATCCAGCCGGACCCCTTTGCCAGCTTGGCCCTTCGACGAGATCCACCACCAGAGATGATGGCACTGCCACCCTCCTATCGGGCTGTGCCGCCACCAACTACCTTGCAGAGTCCGCCTATGGATCCGGAGAGCCCCGGACACTGGAGCTTGGTGGCCACCGATGAGTACCAGGAGGAGCGGCAGCTTGCATCAGCAGGAAACTGGGAACCCATGGACATTGAGGACCGGGATTGGGATCAGCTTGTGCAGGCATTGGGAGAACCCAATGTGGAACAACAGCCACATGAACTCAACGCGCAGGCACTTGGAGCTTGGACACGCCCAGCGACAGAGGAACAAATATCCCGATCAGGTCCGACAACGTCACCTACTACCACACCACTGGGTCCAACGACTTCACCTACTACAACACCAGCCGGTCCCACGACTTCACCTACTACAACAACACCGGTCCCAATGACAACGAATCCAACCTCTACGGCATCCACGGCGAGAGCGAGTACCAGCACTCCGATGGCACCACACGGACAAGAACGTGTACAGTTCAGGGAGTGCCCCCACAGGAATGTCACCGCCGCTGGATCCAATGCTCACTACCACCAGACCAAGTGCAAGGACTGTGGCATGCTGTTGACACGAGTGAGAAGGGAACCGGCGACACCGCCTGCTACCGCGACGGCCCCTACAACCGCAGCATGTCAGCACCACTGGGCGACGTGGAAAGGGTCGAATGGAGTGATGCGCATTCGCACATGCTTGACGCGCGGCTACCGTGAACGCTTCAAGGTTGGAGCATCGACAGGAGTACCCGAGCCAACATCCTCTACCACGACCTCCACCAGGACGACCTACGCCACGACATCGTTGACGAGGGAACAGGTGCTGAGAACTATGGATACCTTCGTGCAGTTGATACAACAGCGGACAAGTGATATGGGAGCTACGGTTCCCTCTTCGAGGCTGCACGAGGAGCTTGAACTGGCCATTGCGGCGAACATCACCTGGTCAGAACCAAGATCTATGGCGACTCCGAGCTATGGGCACACCGAGCCGCAACCGGTGGAGACCGGAAGTGGACGTTGGACAACATCCACACCACCAAGAATGCCTACCTCAGGAACTGCCGCCAACAGCCACACGCCGGACACCCACCAAGGACACCTACGAGCTCGGGGACAAAAGATCGTTGAAGCTGGACGTTACAAGCACTCTGTGTATGACGTCGCCTACCAGGACGAGAACTACCGCAACTGGGTGATACAGAACATCGGCGACAACAGCCATTCCAGCATGAAGGCGCTGAAACAATACTTTCTGGAGCGCAACGGATTTCATCGCGAGCACCCTCACCTGGCGCTCATGGCCTTTGGAGCAGAGGGCCCAGAAGGGTTTCCGGAAGGAGACTTGGTGGCCATCTTGGATACCGGATGCAACCAAACGTGCCACGGTTCGAAGTGGCTTGAGCGCTACATGAACAGCACCGGCCAGGACATGCCCAACCTGAACGAGAACGACTTGGGAAGCTTCCGAGGCATCAACGGGCGAGTGAGAACCAACGGAACTCGCCACATCCACCTATGTTTGGAGCTAGTCAATGGAGGCCTGGCCCAGGGAGATCTTCACAGCACGGAGCTATGTGACTCAGATGCTCCACTACTGTTGTCCGTGCAGGCTCAAAAGGCCCTGGGGCTGATCATTGACGTCGCCGGCGAGGTGGTTCACTCACAGGCCCTCGGCCAAGACCTCAAGTTGGTGTACAAGGACGGTCTTCTCGCCATCCGGCTTCTGCCGGGAGACCTGGCCGGGACGCATGAAGAACAATCAGACGAAGGACGAGATGAACCACCATCCGGAGGACCAGACGCCTCACCGTCGACCACCATGCCAGCAACCACTACGGCCTCATCCGACTGGGAGATTGTGGAGCAGGATGACCAACGTGACAATGGCGACATCGGCTACTTTGCGGTCGATGCAGAGCAGCCACGCGTGATGAACAAGCAGCAGCACACGCGAGTGAAGGAAGGAACTGCGGCTGTACGCGCAAGAGACCGACACCTGTGGAGCCAGGTACGGCCCTTCCGTCAACGAAGGACGGCAGAACTTCCCAGCGGGTGTCGCACCTTCCTTCTCGAGATCTTTGCTGGAGCCGCCATCCTCACACAGGTTGCCTACCAGGACTGGGGACTACCAGTCTCTAATCCGGTTGACCTCAACACCGGGTTTGACCTCCTGACACGCGAAGGGCGCGAGGCCGTCGACCACATCATTGAGAAGGACGACCCGTATGCCATTGCCTTCGCGCCAGTGTGTACACCGTGGACCTCTTGGACGAACGTACTCACTGGGGAAGCACGTAACAGGGTGATGATGACCAGGAAGAAGTGGCAGCCAGTGATAAAATGGATGTATGACATAGCCGAGAGACGACTACAACGAGGACGGCACGTGCTGATTGAGAACCCATGGAACTCGGCGATGTGGGACACAAAACAGTCACAAACTATGTTCAGCAAGCAGCTCTGCGACAGCGCCGCCATGGAACCTTTGGAGTGCGTGAAGGTGGATCAATGCAGCGTTGGATTATGTGACACCGTCAACGGCCTTCCACATCTCAAGCCCACCGGCTTCCTCACCGCCTCGTACCACGTCAAGACCGAGCTAGCATATTGTAAGTGTCCAGGCGACCATCACCACCAGCAGCTGGACACGAAGCTTCGTTGTCAACGTGCCCAACAATGGCCGAAACAACTTTGCGAGCTCATCATCGGTGGATGGGTACGCGAACTGGAATATTGCTATTCGATGACGGCATTTCCGGCCGAGGCGGAGCAAGAGATTGGCGACACAGATGATGAGGACACCGAGGGAAGACTGGACGCTATCCATGAACCTGGAGACTTCGTGACCGGCATCAGCGCCCCCGACATCACCTTACCGGACTATGCCGAGAAGAAGGAACAGGAACAATTGGAGATCCTCCAGGAGGAAGGACCACATCCACCACCACCAGCACCAGAAGGACAAGCCATGCTCAACCGACAGCGGCTATGGAAGCAATTGCCTTATACCACACGGGTGGCCCTTCGACGCTTACACAACATGACAGGCCACTCACCGCCAGCAGCTATGCAACGACTTTTACGTACAGCCGGAGCAGACCCGGATGCTATACGAGGGCTGGACAACTTTCGTTGCCAGGTGTGTGAGGAGAAGAAGAAGCCACAGCGACCCTCAGCCGTCAAAATGCCGGAGGAGTACCGTTTCAACAAGGCGATATCGCTTGACGTGTTCATCATCAAGGATGCGATTGGGCGACGATACAAGGTCATGTCCATCGTCGACCTTGGCACCCTCTTCCACGTGGCGGTGATTGTTGGAGAAGGAGCAGGACCGCCTGGGTCCGGAGACATGGCGCATGCCTTGAGCACGTGTTGGCTCAACTGGGCCGGCGTACCGGACAGCATCGTACTTGACAGAGGACTGGAGAACCGAGGAAAACTCCAGCAACTGGTGAAGGCTCACGGCATCCTCCTCCGCTACATCGGGGTGGAGAGTGCCTACCAGCTCGGACGAGGTGAGCGACAAGGAGGAATCCTCAAGGAGGTGATCAAAACTACAGTTTTATCACGACAACTACGAGGGCGACAAAACATGGAGTTTGTCGTCACCGAGGCCGTCAGCATCAAGAACCACCGTATCAACCACAATGGCTTCTCACCAGCTCAGTGGGTTCTCGGACGGAACCCGCCTGAGATCGATGCCCTCACGAATTTGGACAGCCAGGCTAGATTGGGCATCCACCAGGAGATTTTGGACGGTGAAAGTGCGTTTGCGCAGCAGATGATGATCAGAGGAGCTGCCCGAGAGTCTTTCGCTCAGGTGGACTCCTCGCACCCAGTGCGGTCATCTCTTCTAAGGAAGAGTGTACCTACGCGCGGCCCGTACCTCATGGGAGACCTCATCTGCTACTACAAGCGACAAAGAGCTCATCGACAGTGGAAATGGTATGGACCAGCCAGAGTGATTGGACAAGAAGGCAAGGGGACTTTGTGGGTTGTTCATGGTGGAGTTCCTCTTACAGTGTCGGTGGAACAATGTCGACACGCCACTGGGAATGAGATGCTGGCCAAGAGAGTCATGGAACTACGACCTTCGAGGAAGCGAAGACGAGAGGACATGGAAGCTGGTGCACCGCCCGAGGCTGGAGGCGCCAATGATGATGAGGAACCCTTCGTTGACGACGTGGTGGGAGTTGGAGGACCACCGGGAAATGAGCAGCCTGGTTTCTTCGATATGAGAGGCCAGGGAGAAGCCGAACAGGAGACTCACGAACCTCATCTACCACCACCTGGACTTTCCGTGGCGTCCGCGGCATCAGCTGCGACCCAACCGCAGCCACCAGCCGCTCCGGTGTTACCACCACCCACAGAGATGATGCTGCAAAATGACGAGGAGTTAGACACCCCTATAAATGCCGAGCAGGAGATTCGCGAACCTCATCTACCACCACCTGGACTTTCCGTGGCTACCGCCAATATGCCTAGGACCGCGCAAGGAGGGGGCCCAGAAAATGTCACAGGACAGCCGTCGTCTAGCTCGTCATCAGTCCATGAACCCGAACAGGAGATCACACCGCCAAGTCGACGTACGAGCACAGCCACCGAGAATGTCCCGGCTACAACGACTCCGACTCGAACGTTGACACAGTTACAGTCTGCCATACACCGGTCCGTGGACGTTCTGGATGGAGTGCCTAGGAAGAGGTCTAGATCGCCACGAGGACTTTTGGCCACCGGACCAACCATGGAGTTCGACCGAGGCTTTCAGGGCTTCTTGGCAAGGCGGGTCAACAAGAAAAGTGCCGCGGCCCGCTCCAAGGAGTTACACTACCACAAGGTTCCCGACGATGTGAGACAAGGAATCGATGGAGCACGGCTCAAGGAATGGGGCAATTGGCAAGGGTTTGATGCAGTGGAGATCATCAAGCCGGAAGAGGTTGACCAGTTTCTCCGAGACAATGATGGCATCGAAGTCACACCCACCAGGTGGGTTGACAATAACAAAGCGCAACCGTGGGAAAGTCCGCGCTACAAATCGCGGATTGTTGTGCGTGGAGATTTAGAAAGTGGTGCAGAAGGGGCACGCACAGACAGCCCCACAGCATCGGCGATGATGTTCAACCTGCTCCTGAGCATCACGGCCAACAAGAAGTGGCGACTTCGTGGAGGAGACATTACTGCCTCCTTCCTTCAAGGTGACGTGATCACTCGTACTCTCGTACTACGACCCCCACCTGGAGGGCTGCCTGGAGTGCCACCAGGATCTCTTCTACGAGCACGCAAGCCGGTGTACGGCACGAAGGACGCACCCAGGGGATTCTGGAAACGGCTGCATCGCGTAGCCCTATCCAAGGGCCTCAGAGCCGTACCGGGAGAGCACGCAGCCTACATCCTTCAAGATGCTCAAGCTGGAATTCAAGGTCTCGTCATTGCCCATGTTGATGACCTGCTCTGGAGTGGGACAACGGCCATGGATGCAGTCATGGACGAGATCATCAAAGAATTCAAGTTTGGGGCGTTGGAGTTTGGGAGCAAGTTCGAATATTGTGGCAGAACAGTGGAGCAAGGTGAACTTGGAATCACGGTCACATGTCCCCACAATGCTGCAAAGGTGCGCCCCATATACGTCGACGCAGCAAGGAGAAAACAGCGCGATCACTACGTGACGGAACAAGAGAGGAACCAGCTACGTAGTGTGGTTGGAAGCCTGAATTGGCTAGTGCGAGTTTGCAGAGTGGACATTGCTTACGAAGTCCATCGATTGCAAGCGGTGATGCAGAAGGCGTTGGTGGAAGACCTCATCAACTGCAACCAGATCCTGAACTACGTGAAGAAGACACCGGACAAGGGGATGTTCTTTAAGTATGAGGCCTTCGACGTGAATGACATGACGATCTACAGCATCACCGACGCCAGCCATGGAGCAGACTATGACCTCGCGAAGAACGGAGAGCCCCTCGGAAACCGCTCGCAGTCCGGGAGGATTCTCATGCTGGGATCAAGCAGCCTGGAAACCACTGGCGAGGGAACCGTGCACGTTCTGGAGTACCACAGCTCCGTCATCAGACGCGTATGCAGGTCTACCTTACAAGCGGAAACGCTAAGCATGGTACTTGGATACGAAAATGCGGAGCATCTACGGTCAGTGCTGTATGGAATGCAGCACGGAAATGACAAGGCCGACCTAGTGCGTGCTATGGATTCCAAAAAGGTGGTGCTCTTTACAGATTGCAAGAGTCTGGAACAACATCTACGACAACCAGGACTTCACACCGTCGGTGACAAACGCCTCGCCATAGACCTGAGTGCCTTAAGACAGCTGATATGGCGATTACCAGGAGAAGATGTGGGTGACCCAATGCTGGCAGATGCACCGCCAGCAACGGCAGCGACAACTACAAGGTGGATCGATACGTCCACGATGATCGCGGACGGACTCACGAAGCGAATGAAGAGTGTACAGTTGGACGAACTTATGAAGACCGGCAAGGCCAGGGTCAGCTTCGTGAAGCTACATATTCCTAGTTTGGTGCCAGAAAAAGATTAGGAGTGTGGAAACCACGCTTCTGTCATGCCGATACATGTACAGTCATGTCTGGCACCCAAAACTGATTGCACTGCACACGCCAATCAACATGGCTCAAGCTTGCAAAAGAGCGTGATCGAGCTCCAGTGCTTTTGCACCGCTACTGCTACTGCCACAGGAGACGGCTGCTGCTTCTGCTGCTGCTACCGCTTCGGCCGCTACTGCGACGGCTACGACTACGCCTGCAAACTTGTCGAGACTTCCAAGCATTCCAAGCCTAACTATATCCTAAACCCAAACCAAGGGAGCCTGGAGCCTAAATCGTATAAACGAAACCCAGATTCCTAAACCCTAAACTCTAAACTCCCAGAAGTCTCTCTTGCCAACATCTTTTCGGGAGAAGCTTGGAAGGTGACGCGGTTGGATCTGCACATGCCGTCCGAGTACTTCTGCTGGCTCAGCTGCAGAAGGCTTCAGAAATGCTGGGCTTTCGCGGTGAACATTGGGTCTATTATAATCAGGAACCTTAAGTACTAGTTATTATTTGTTATCTATTATTATTATTATTATTCAGGCCCTACATTAGGGTCAATGCTGTTGCCCGCTTTTGTCAGGGGGTTTCGGGGCCTGGTCGGACATGTCTTCGCTTTCTAGGAGGGAGCAGGGTTTAATGTGACCCATAATTATTTGTCATCGTTGCTATTATTATGACTGTCGTTAGTTTCATTGCTCACGATGGTTATCGCGAGTAGCTATTACAACTAACTTATTGGTTTCGAGGTTTTCCGCTTGGTTTGGAGGTGATCGCCTTGGAGGATGACGATGTGCCCGTCGTCACGGCTGAGTCGATTCTGACAGAGGCGGAGAAGGAGAGTGGCTGGGTTCTCAAAGGTTTAGCATATAGGGCTTAGGGTTTAGGGTTTAGGAGCATCTCTGTTTGGCTGGTTTTGCTGGACAAGAGAATTGCCTGCCTCAACATATCTGTATGTATGTACGTAGCTAGGTAGCTTGGTAGCTTGGTAGCTAGGTAGGTAGGTAGGTAGGCAGGTAGGTAGGAAGGTAGGTAGGTAGGAAGGTAGGTAGGTAGGTAGGCATGTATGCATGATCTCTCTGTCTCTCTCTCTTTCTCTCTCCCTTTTTCCCTCCCTCCATCGCTCCTCCCTCTGTTTTAGACTTTCTGTGTTTCTCTCTCGCTGTCCATCTCCCTCTCTCTCTCTGTCTCTCTCTCTCTCTCTCTCTCTCTCTCTCTCTCTCTCTCTCTCTCTCTCTCTCTCTCACAC
>CAJNJA010019360.1:0-10257 GCA_905231915.1 Symbiodinium necroappetens
TTGTTGGCTCAAGGCACAACACCATCGGATAGGCAGGGAAAGAGGTGCTGGACCCTTAGGCTGAAGCTCTCAATCAACTTTGAGCTCTCCCGTTTGGGGGTAGTTTGCCAGGTAAAGAGACATGCTACCACCCAAACCGCATATCCGCTCCCCCGAAAGAAAGCCCACAGAGGTCCTGGAAGTCCCTACCTCTAAAGTGCGGGTGATGTGCTTTCCTTGTGGCCCCCATGCGACAGCAGTGAGCCAATCGGCTGCCAAGGAGCTTGCGGCAACTCGATAATTCACTTCTTTTGGCCCTGGCAGTCTGAGTCTATAAGTGTGTAGGCGCTCGTGCAGGACGAAGTTGAGGCTCGGGAAGTGGCGTCGGCTCGTGTTCTAGCAGATGTGTTGCCCTTCAAAGTTTAAGGCTCAGGGATTCGGACTGTAGGGGAGGTTACCTTTCAGGCATTTCCGCGCGGACTTCATGCTAAGCTTCCTGCCCTTTGACCTCAGTGGCACTTAAATCCAACCCAGCCCGAGCGGCCTGAAGGTCAATATGGTCAATCACCGGGCGTCGACTCGAACCTGCCAGTGCTTGGACTGGGCGACTGCAACTCCACAGAGCAAAAGGAGCAAGGTGCTTAGCAAAGCATCCGGATCTACTATCCTTGTTCACCTTCCAAAGCAGTGAAAGCTGCCACCACACTCTTGCTGGAGATCACTGCTTCGAGCATCGCCGGGATCTGCCGGCGAGTTACCTCTTCAGCCCTTGAATCTGCTGAAGCACGCAGACCCGTGCCCTACTCACTACTCGGCCCGAATCCTGACCCGCACGCCTTTGACCTGTCCGACACCTCCAAAGAATTGACACGATGGAAAATCAGCAGCCGCGACCCGTCTCACTCCCAAACCCCCGACCAGGCCGGAGCGCCTCATCTCAGGCCCCAGTCGAAAGTGCCTTCTCCCCAGGCCTCTCCAGGAGGACTTCGGTCGGGGAGCTTTGAAGCTTTGAGGCGCAGGACACTCCGGGAACTTGACGCAAACGTCACAGGGCTCACCTCTACCACTTGCAGTCACCAGCAACCCGTGGCTCCCGTGTCAACCCGGAGGACCATAGGACGGGAGGCTTGACATTGAGTCCCCCGTGCCTGATAATCGCTTGTCGGCGGAGCATGCTTCCAATCTTTTTTGGAAATGGCCATGGAGAAGAAGCCCCTCATCGTCACAGCCGGATACCTGGGCGTGGAGTGCATTTGATGCCGCTGCTGTCGACTACATGTACCCTGCAGCCTTCCGCGAGAGCTTCCAGAACGTCAAGTGCAACGCCAAGTGGACTTTCAGCATTGCTGCAGGGGCTCTGCAAGTCAAGACACAAGCGGCGACCGTTGGCCTGAAACTTCATGTGGTAGGCATCCTGTGGCGAGGCGGCACATGCCTAACCCAAACAACTACTTTCCAGTTGGGGCGTCAAATCAAGACCCGCTGTCCTGACAAGGCTACAGTTGCCGAATCATTCAAGGCTGTCAGTACGAGCCCAAGCTCGGCAAAACACCCAAGACTCGACGCTTCCTGATGCTATTTGGGAGCTATCCATCTATACACTGTTGTTAATTCGCCGCGCCCCCACCGCAGGCCTCGGGATGCCAAATGCCCTGATGCGACAGGCGCATCGTTCCACTGTCAAAGTCCAGGGCAAATCCTGAGGTGGGGGCTTCTCACGCAGGCGAAGCGGAGAGAGGTGATGCCGAAGGTTGCCAGGCAAATAGCAGGGTGCTTCCCACGGAATTCTCGACCGGCCCACTTTAAGGTTCGCTGTTTGTAGCTTCGTGCAGAGTGTAGACAAGACTGATTGAAGCTCAGTCCGAAGCCTGAGCATGTATGATACCGGTCGCGGGGCCGGACTCATGCTGCAAGTCGCTCGGGCTCCGAGGGGAAAAATAACTGTATACACAGATCCATGCATCTCAAAGCCCACATTATGATGCCGCCACATATCTGGGGGTCATCTACAACGTCTTCCCCACAGCAACCAAGCGAGCACTTAAGCTCCACACATGTGTTACACACACGGGCCCGGAGAAGCGACAACACTGAACATGCAAAGGCATGGAGTAGCTATAAAATCGTCACTCCTGTAAGTAGCGGAGGTCGGCTTCCCACCGAAGACGAAACAAGATATTCAACCACAGCTTCATTTCGGATCCTGCTGGATCTCCAGAACGAAAACCCCCGAAGCCCTCTGTCGCCAGAAAGGCCAACTCCCCATCAAAACAGCAATTGGTTGATGATTGCTGTCCGGGGCCGCGGCCGAGGACGTCGCCGGGTCTCCACGGAGCGAGGGCCGCCTAGCGGAGGCCCTTAAGGAGAAGCTCGCATACCCTTTGCATTCCTCCTTCACCACCGGCCCTGCCTCGAACATGTGACCAGCATGCCACTGCTTGCACCTTTGGCCGTCGAAGGCCCAGCCCTCCGCATCGTCTCCAACTCCATTACCGTCGGACCCACCTTCCTGGAAGTGGGCACTGAGCCAGCCCACCCGTGGCATATCGAAGGGCCCCCCCAGCACCACCTCGTGGTACCTCTTCCCCTGGTCCTTTGCCAGGTCGCGGGCTCCGCTGGTGAGCCAGGTGGATGCATTAATTGTGGGGACCTCCTGGGGTCGCAGGGCGCTCAGCCCTCGGAGGCGCAGAACCTGGCAAGTGGGGCGCGCCCCGGCCGCGCGCAGCATGGAGACCAGGTCCTGCATGTCACAAACACAACATCTGCGTCGCATCGATCTCTCTTTCAGAGGATACGTCGGATAACGAAGTCGAGGACATCGGAGGATTGCAGAAACGTGCACGGTTCTTCAGGAGTGGCTGCAGAAATGTGAAGGGCACCGTGCCCGGTGCATGAGTCGAAGCCCGCCTCGTCGCCGCGGCGCTCCGCCAGGTCGAAGGCATTCTCTGCGTCGCACGCGCCCAAGGCATTGGCATCCGCCCGTGCCTCCAGCAGGATGCTGACGGCTTCGGCGCGGCCTTGGGCCACCGCCAGCGTCAGGGGAGTGTCCCCCAGCTGCGTGCGCGCCTGCAGATCGGCGGCAGCCTGTGGCAGAGACGCGCCCCTCCAAGGAAGCCTGGAGACCTCAAGCTTTGGACCCCTTCCGATCTGGTTGATTTTCTGGACTGAGAAACCTGATCTTTTCGGGAGCCCCACCTGTTTGGGGTTTGCCTGTGGCAGACCACTGTTCCGTTTTTTCTGGAGATGCCAAAATAATCTGGAAGATTTTTGGAGACTCAGAGATCCCGTGCGTGAAAAGGACTTTGACCCGGCAACTAGCTCTTCTATCTCCTGCGCGGATCCCCTCAAGACTTGTTTTGCGAGCGAATGCTCATGGACAAAGGGATCCAAAGGGCAGTAAAGGGCTGCTTTTGACTATAGTGACAATAGTGGTTCCCTTTGCTAACCACATACCCCAGAGAAGCCAAGACAAGGAGCACATATCGCAGGAGTCCACAACCCGGGCGACAGCAACTCCCCAAAACCAAGGACAAGGACAGGAGCGACTGAGAGTGACATACCAAGAGGTGATTAACATAAATGTAAGTCTTGCACGGATCCCCGGAGATTTAGAGCGCAGATCCTTACTCAATTCAGAAAGCACTGCTCGCCCCAGCACTCATCTTGAGGCAGAGCTGTTGTGGCCTTGGGTGCTCTGGACTCAGGCGTCTGAGGCTTTGAAGGGTGAGGCTCCAATCTCTGGGTCTGGAAAAGTCTTCGGCGCGGGCCTCCTCCCTGGAAGAGGATTTCAACTCGAATCTCGCTGCTTTTCGGGCGCGTCTTGGACTGGACAACCCTGCGCGGAGAGAATCGACGCCCAGAGCACAAGAGCTGAGCTCTTCAACTCCAGCCCTGATCTGATGATTTCGTTCTTTGCAAGCTCCTGACCTTTCAGATGGTATGTGGGGTATGGCAATGGTGGCGGGAATTAGTGCACGACTAAGGCTTAGCAAACCACCCTAGTCGTAGCAGGTTGTAGCAACGAGCTTCTCCCCTCCCAAGAAATCCCTGCAAATCCCCCTAAACACCTCTGCTCTGAGCCTCCTCGCTTCCTTGCAAAGAGAGAGCTCTGGAAGTCGGTGGCCCGGCCTCCAGGAGCAGCCGCAGCACCTCGAGGTGCCCGTTGTGTGTAGCATAGTGGGCCGGCGTACTTCCGTCCTTCAAAACAGAGCCACCTCCTCACATTTCTTCCGCTCTTTCCCAATCTATGCTCGGCTCAGGCCCGTCCTTCGCCGCTGCAGCGAGGTCCGCGCCAGCCTCCGCTCAGGGGCAGGGAAGGCAATGAGGAGAGACAGGGTTGAGCGCTCTCCTCTGACTCCACTTATGCTTACACGGGTCTTTGCAATTGCGGCTACTTGAGATTCAACGCTTCGAAATCACTTGCCGTCAAGCTTCCGATCAGTCTTTCTACCATCGAGATCTCATCGTCTGATAAACCGCGAGATCCTGCATGCCATGGCAGGCCCATGGCCTCCTGCAGCAGGCGCAGCACGCCAGCGTGGCCCTTCTCGGCGGCGAGCAAGGCCGGGGTGACGCCGTTCTCCTCGGCGGCAGCCGGGTCCGCCCTAGCCTGCGCATGGAGACGCACTAAGCACTTTCAACCAGAAACCACTAGCGGCAGCGACTGTTGGCACAACTGGAGGTTCTTTCGGCGAGAGTGATCAGAACCGTTAGCTGCACACACCTTCCTCCCAAAATCACAAAAAATGCGCTACGTGCCCAAGCCCAGATGCCCCCAAGATGTTTTATACAAGAATCTGGAGCACATACTTTCTTTCCTCTTTACAAGGCGCCTGCCCGATTCCTTTACGATCGTCAAGACGAAGCACTCTCAAACAGATGCCCCTCGGCTAGAAGTGCTCTTCAGCAGTGCTTTTGTCTCATGTCCATCTTCTTCAGACCTGCAGGCTTGAACACGCCAGGAAGGCTGGCTTCACAAATCCATAAACTCGCCAACAAAGGCTTGAGCAAAAGACACGGACGGTAGCCGGCCACAATACACTGACGAGAATGCGGACACAACACTTATGTTGGAATCCCCCAGCTTTGCCGCACAAAGTAGAGACGTCTCTCCACACGTCTCTCCACCCCGACAATCCTGAGGCAGAGTTGCCTGGATGGGGGATGGCTCCAGGACTTTGGCCTTTTGCCCTCAAACGCCTTCGGTCCGAGGGTCCGGGTGGGCCTCCGTGGAAGAGGATTGCAAAATATTGCAAACCAAACCTCGCTGTTTTGGGCCCGTGCGCTCAAAGAGCGAATCGAAGCTCTTCAAACTCCAGCTCTGATCTCAATACTTCGCGGATCGGGATACTTCGTGTCTTGCAAGCTCCCGATCTTTCAGATTCCCTCCGAAATCTGGCAATGGTTTTCATGGCCGGCAGTACTGTAGGGGGCCTGAACTTCGGCACCTGTGTTGGAGCGAGGAGACGCCACGATAAACTGGGAGATCTCCGAGATCGCACAACAGCACAGACAAGTCGAAAACTCATTTACAAGGGACGGTGCCTGCCAGAAAGCAGCTCTTGCATGCGGATCCCCAAACTTAGACATAAAAGTAGTGGCCGTCCGGCTCCATTCTGGTTGGGCCTCCGTAGACGCACAGAAACAATGTTACTGGCGGCAGGGCTTGCTTTCCCTAAAGCAACTTAGCAAACCACCACCCTTGTGCTGCAGACGGGCCAGGTCTATTTGCTGTTGACCCCAGAGTATGTCCACATACCTCAGTCCGACACCAAGCGACAAACAGGTCCAAACAAATGAAGGACAGGAACGACCGACAGTGACGTACCAAGAGGTCCTGCACATTTAGAAGCCAGATCCTTGCCAACTTCAGAAAGCCGTGCTCAGGCGTCTGGGGCTTTCAAGACTGGGCTCCAGTCTCTGGCCATAGCCTCAGGCCTCCGGACCTCGAGGAAACGCAGTTTCACAGAGTTGCTGGCCTCCTCGTGCGCGTCGTTTTCGAAGCGGTTGGCAAGTTGGGCAGGCGAATTTCTCCCCTCCCAAGAAAATCCCTGCAAATCCCCCTAAAAGCCTCTGCTCTGAGCCTCCTCGCTTCCTTGCAAAGAGAGAGCTCTGGAAGTCGGTGGCCCGGCCTCCAGGAGCAGCCGCAGCGCCTCGGCGTGTCCATTCGCCGCAGCCGCGTGGGCCGGCGTCGCTCCGTCCTTCAAAACAGAGCCACCACCTCGCTTTTCTTCCGCTCTATCCAATTTTTTTGCTCGGCTCAGGCCCGTCCTTTCTCGCTGCAGCGAGGTCCACGCCAGCCTCCGCTCAGGGGCAGGGAAGGCAATGAGGAGAGACAGGGTTGAGCGCTCTCCTCTGACTCCACTTATGCTTACAGGGGTCTTTGCAATTGCGGCTACTTGAGATTCAGAGCAGAGCCGATAAGCACTTGCTTTAAAGTCTCGCCTGCGATCACTCTGCCCTTGTCGGGCCCGAAACCATTTCGGTGGACGTCTTCCGTATGAGAAGAAACCAATACAATACAGTTTGGCCCACTTAAGACATACGACCGGCTGCACGGCTCACCGCTCCGGCCTGCCGCAGGACCTGCAGAGCCTCGAGGTGGCCGTTCTGGGCGGCCATCCAGGCGGGCGTGCGGCCGTCGTCAATGGCCGCGCCCAGGTCGGCACCTGCCTGGCGCGAGACCGCTCTGCGTATCCAAAGAACGAGGAAAATGAGCTCCGGCCGTGGCGGCCCACATGGCAGGCCCATGGCCTCCTGCAGCAGGCGCAGCACGCCAGCGTGGCCGTTCTGGGCGGCGAGCAGGGCCGCCGTGACGCCTTTCTCGTCGGCGGCGGCCAGGTCGGCTTTTGCCTGCGCATTCGGAAGCACTTTCAGCCAGAAACAACCAGCAGAAGGCACTGTTGGGCAAGCGGTGTTTTCGGTAGGCAACTGGAGGTTCTTTCGGCTAGAATCATCAGAACCGTTAGCCGCACACACCTTCCTCCCAAAATCACAAAAAATGCGCTCCGTGCCCAAGCCCGGATGTCGCCAAGATGTTTTATACAAGAATCTGGAGCACATACTTTCTTTCCTCTTTACAAGGCGCCTGCCCGATTCCTTTACGATCGTCAAGACGAAGCACTCTCAAACAGATGCCCCTCGGCTAGAAGTGCTCTTCAGCAGTGCTTTTGTCTCATGTCCATCTTCTTCAGACCTGCAGGCTTGAACACGCCAGGAAGGCTGGCTTCACAAATCCATAAACTCGCCAACAAAGGCTTGAGCAAAAGACACGGACGGTAGCCGGCCACAATACACTGACGAGAATGCGGACACAACACTTATGTTGGAATCCCCCAGCTTTGCCGCAAAATCCTTCCCAAAGTACATACGTCCCTCCGCCCCCGACCCGACAATCTTGAGGCAGAGTTGCCTGGATCGGGGATGGCTCCGGGACTTTGGCCTTTTGCCCTCAAACGTCTTCGGTCCGAGGGCCCGGGTGGGCCTCCGGCTCGAAGCTCTTCAAACTCCAGCTCTGATCTCAATATTTCGCGGATTGGGATACTTCGTGTCTTGCAAGCTCCCGATCTTTCAGATGCCCTCCGAAATCCGGTAATGGCTTTCATGGCCGGCAATATACTGTAGGGGGCCTGAACTTCGGCACCTGTGTTGGAGCGAGGAGACGCCACGATGAACTGGGAGACTCCGAGATCGCACAACGTGCAGGAGTCCGACACAAAGCGACAAACACATCCAAACAAATGAAGGACAGGAGCGACTGAGAATGACATACCAAGAAGTCATGCGCGGACCCCGGAGCTTTACAGCTCGGATCCTTACAGAACTTCAGGAAGCAGTGCGCAGGCGTCTGGGGCTTTCAAGACTGGCCTCCTCGTGCGCGTCGTTTTCGAAGCGGTTGGCAAGTTGTGCAGGCGAATTTCTCCCCTCCCAAGAAAATCCCTGCAAATCCCCCTAAAAGCCTCTGCTCTGAGCCTCCTCGCTTCCTTGCAAAGAGAGAGCTCTGGAAGTCGGTGGCCCGGCCTCCAGGAGCAGCCGCAGCGCCTCGGCGTGTCCATTCGCCGCAGCCACGTGGGCCGGCGTCGTTCCGTCCTTCAAAACAGAGCCACCGCGTCACGTTTCTTCCGCTCTTTCCAATCTATGCTCGGCTCAGGCCCGTCCTTTCTCGCTGCAGCGAGGTCCACGCCAGCCTCCGCTCAGGGGCAGGGAAGGCAATGAGGAGAGACAGGGTTGAGCGCTCTCCTCTGACTCCACTTATGCTTACACGGGTCTTTGCAATTGCGGCTACTTCAGATTCAGAGCTTCCAAATCACTTGCTTCCAAGCTTCACCTGCGATCAGTCTTTCTACCATCGAAATCTCATCATCTGATAGAACGCGAGATCCTGCATGCCATGGCAGGCCCATGTTTCGCCTGCGATCAGTCTGCCCTTTCGGTGGACGTCTTCCGTATGAGAAGAAACCCATACAGTTCTCGGCCCACTTAAGAAGACATACGACCGGCTGCACGGCTCACCGCTCCGGCCTGCCGCAGGAGCTGCAGAGCCTCGAGGTGGCCGTTCTGGGCGGCGAAGTAGGCGGGCGTGATGCCATCGTCCCTGGCTGCGCCCAGGTCGGCCCCTGCCTGGCGCGAGACTGCTCTGCGTATCCAAACAACGAAAAAAATGAGCTCCGGCCGTGGCGGCCCATGTTTTCGGAAGTTCTCGGTGGCCGGGGGGATTCCCCGATCAGTGAGAAGCGCCCGGCCAGGTCCGGAAGTGAAGCACGCGAACACCACGCACATGCAGGGGCTATTAGGGCAAGTCGCCCTACGATCTTCGGCCCTTCGCTGCGCTAGCAAAGCTGCGAACCTATCCCCTGCAGTCTGAGGTTTTTCGGCCCTTTTCAGGGGAGATCGCGCCCCCCTCTCAGCTCGGCCAGGTCTGTTTGCTGATCATACCAAATCGCTTGCCTTCGAGTTTCAGTTTCACCTGCGACCAGTCTTGCCAGCATCGAAATCTCATCGTCTGATAGACCGCGAGATCCTGCGTGCCATGGCAGGCCCATGGCCTCCTGCAGCAGGCGCAGCACGCCAGCGTGGCCGTTCGCGGCGGCGAGCGAGGCCGGGGTGTAGCCGTCCTCGTCGGCGGCCGCCAGGTCGGCTTTTGCCTGCGCATTCGGAAGCACTTTCAGCCAGAAACAACCAGCAGAAGGCACTGTTGGGCAAGCGGTGTTTTCGGTAGGCAACTGGAGAGGTTCCTTCGGCGAGATCAGAACCGTTAGCCGCACACACCTTTCTCTCACAAACACAAAAAAACGCTCCGTGCCCAAGCCCGGATGCCGCCAAGATTTTCTATACAGGAATCTGGAGCACATACTTTCTTTCCTCTTTACAAGGCGCCTGCCCGATTCCTTTACGATCGTCAAGACGAAGCACTCTCAAACAGATGCCCCTCGGCTAGAAGTGCTCTTCAGCAGTGCTTTTGTCTCATGTCCATCTTCTTCAGACCTGCAGGCTTGAACACGCCAGGAAGGCTGGCTTCACAAATCAATAAACTCCACAACAAGTCCAAGGCTTGAGCAAAAAACACGGACGGTAGCCCGCGACAATAAACTGACGAGAATGCGGACACAACACTTATGTTGGGATCCCCCAGCTTTGCCGCACAAAGTAGAGACGTCTCTCCACCCCGACAATCCTGAGGCAGAGTTGCCTGGATGGGGGATGGCTCCGGGACTTTGGCTTTTTGCCCTCAAACGTCTTCGAGGGTGGGCCTCCGTGGAAGAGGATTGCAAACCAAACCTCGCTGTTTTGGGCTTGCACGCTCAAAGAGCGAATCGAAGCGCTTCAACTCCAGCTCTGATCTCAGTATTTCGCGGATTGGGATACTTCTGAAATCTGGAAGTCTGAAGTCTGGCAATGGCTTTCATGGCCGGCATTACTGCAGGGGGCCTGAACTTCGGCACCTGTGTTGGAGCGAGGAGACGCCACGACACCCCGGGAGACTCCGAGATCGCACGACAACACAGACAAGTCGAAAACTGACGGCGCTTCCTGTTGCTGGGCAACTGGAACCACCCTGCCCTTGCGCTGCAGACAGGCCAGGTCTGCTGCTTGCTGATCCTCCTTGAAAAGCGGGCTCCGGAAGACCGTGGCCCGGCCTCCAGCAGCAGCCGCAGCGCCTCGAGGTGCCCCTCCTGTGCAGCCATTTGGGCCGGCGTCGTTCCGTCCTTCAAAACCGAGCCACCACCTCACTTTTCTCCCGCTCTCTCCAACGTTTGCTCGGCTCAGGCCCGTCCTTCG
>CAJNJA010019361.1:0-10256 GCA_905231915.1 Symbiodinium necroappetens
GTTACCCTCGATACCCCCTTTCACCAGAAATCTGCCCGAAATGTCAACCCTGAGACTGAACTGCAGGAATATCATGAAGTGTCATCCTAGCCCCAACGCATTAACCGGAAACCTGATTTTAACCTGACAGCTTAGCTTACATGCTGCCCTCAACTCTAAACCTTATCGATTAGGAGAAAAGCGATCCTGCAGCTAGCCTGGTAGAAGCCTTAGGGGTAGCTTCGTTTCATTACGTGGACTATATTACGCACGGCCAAGATGAAGACGATCCTCACAGCACATTGCCAGATCCGATCAACATGGGTTCGCATCAAAAAGTGAACATGACCCCGAGTTTTGGGAACATGCTCCCCCGCGTGCCCTGGCAAGCCACGAAAAAGGTAGATAACTGAGGGGGGGGGGTAGCATATATATATATATATGTAAACATGTGTGTATATATATATATGTATATATATATATGTTCTGGATTCTAAAAATTCATCAAAATTAACGGTACTAATATAAAGATGTTATTAGACATGTCGACAAGCCACGGCAGGAATCCTGTACATAATATTATACCTAAACCGCGACAAACACAAATGAAACAGTGACAGCAACTAAGAATATATGAGCAGTACTGCAAGAAAAAACACTAGACAAGAAAAAACGACACAGATGACACTGCAAGAAGTGTATGTTCAGGAAAATGCAAGAGGTAGGATGACCATATCTTTTGATAGATTATGAAAATTTTGTGAAAATTTGTGTAAAAATGTTAGAGGTGCACTAATGTGGAAATTCATAAGGTAATTTGTGTAAAGCATGTTCAAAAATGGACTTGAGCATAATGAAGAAGATTAAGACAAAGAAACATAGCATAACGGATGCCAAAAACATGTATAATGATGAAGGGTGCTAGGCAGGGCGGAGCTGAGACCCCCAGTATCAACTGTTTTATAATTTTTTCTCGCTCCCCCCCTCCAGCTCCACCTCCACCTCTACCTCTACCTCTCTCGCTATCCCTATCCCTATCCCTATCCCGCTCCCCATCCCTATCGCTATCTCTATCTCTACCCCTATCCCAATCTCTATCCGCATCTCTATCCCTATTTCTGTCTCTATCTCCATCTCCAACACCGGCTCCAGCTCCAGCTCGAGCTCGAGCTCCTCTAGCTCAAGGTCTAGCTCTCTTTGTCTCTCTCTCTGTTTCGTGTGACTTGAAAGGCCTTGGTCGATGCCAAGCCCGAGACTCGAGGTCGGCCCGGCGATTGCTGCCGCAAGGGACAAGCCACAGACTCCGGTGCCTTCATCCAGCATGAGTCTTGCAGGACTTGGCGTTGAAGTCACCGAGTTTGAGCAAATGTTGGAAGATGTCCGGCAAGATCACTCGGAATCAGCCTTGGATCACTGCCTTCTGCCTTTCGCATCAAATCTGTCGTTTTGCTCGTTCGCTCTGGTGCTCTTTCGGCCCAGGACGTGCAAGAGCAACTGAAGCAAAGCACTTTGCTTGTCGACAGCCTCAAGCGCTGGAATCTCAGAGCACAGAGTCCATGCAGGATCTTAAAGGAGGCCCTGTCCAGTCAGGCTGGTCAAACCGACTCGCGAAGTCGCTGGTCATCTGCTCAGCAAGATCATGGAGCCAAGAACAGGTCAGAGCCGAGCACCACTGAAGGCACCCATCCAGGAAATCAAAGCAGTGCAGGCTGAGCAGTCGCCCAAGTCGTTTCCCTTGAGAGCCAGCGGTGCTACATGTGCGGGTAAGTGATTAAGGTCTGACCTTCCGCGCTTCTTCAATCAGCTAGCAAGAGCCTTTCTAGAGAAGATCGAAGGGACACAATTCAAATTAAGCGAAGCTTTAGCGAAGTGTCCGCTTTCGCCTTCTCTTCTCTTGGCTGCGAGGTGCAGGTGGTGCACGAGTTCTTGGATCGGGCGCACGCCGAGATGCCCGATGCCAGGCCAGGACGCGGCGGAATTTTCTTGCCCCTCCGCCTCCGCCTCTGCTCCGCTGCATGTGCAAGGCTCGTGAAGATCACCAGCGAAGCCACCCACAAAGACTTCAGCGATCAGGGCAAGTTGCTACACGACAAGGCGCGAAGCTGCGGAACGGTGCCTGTGGCTTGCGTGGTTTCGAGATTTTGCGAGGATTTCCTGCGGTCCAACTGCCGCGTCGCCACCGCCGAACCTGTGGCGGCCTTAATTGGCTCGGTCTTTGTTTTCTCTGGATCTGCGAAAAGAGAGGAGAGGGGTAGACGGGACTGGGACATTGCGGTTAAAGTGAGGTCAAAGACGACAGGTCCGCAACCCAGATGTGGTCTGAAGTCTTGTTTTGTCCCAAGCCCCCATCCAAAGACCAAGGCAAAAGAAGAAGGATGAGGAAAGAGATCAGGAGGAGGACGGCTGCACAGCTCGGCCGAGAGAGCTCCAAGAATACTGTGCGGCTGCTTCAATCCAGGAAAAGAGAGGAGTCATCGAGTTTGCGACGGACAGGGAGCGCGTGAAAAAGGAGGCTGCCGACAGAGACCAGCGTTTCCCGCGAGCAAAGGTGGTCTGATCCTGAGAAGTTGACATGCGACAGCAGCACATAGCAGCTGAGCTCCGCTGGACCACAAGGCGGCGAGGGGTCGAGCTCGAAACTGAGAGCCACATGCCCCGAATCCGCTCTGAGAAAGATCGTATTCCCTCTGCTTGCCCATGTGCCACTTTATCGGTGTTCACTTGAAGACCTTCGCGGCATTGCTCTTCCTTTTGCATCTCTAGGCTGACTCGCGTGATGTAGCAGATCATGCTGCTGCCCGCATAACATATAGACCTTTGCATCCTCATGCTTGGACTCATGCTCACAATAGTTGCATGTGCTCGTTTTACGAGAGAGCTGTGGCAACCAGGCATGAAGTAGACAGCAAACGCCGGGCTTTCGCTGAGCCGCCATGGCCGGCGCAGGGCAACTTCAGACCACTCCCGGCCAACAAGGCCGTGCTTTTGCTTCGACGGATGCACTGATGGCTTCCAGCGTCTGTATGAGGCCAGAAGGATCGGCGACGTCCTGACCGAGAGAAATATCGGGAAGCAGCGGCCAATAGGTCCGAATCCAAGAGCACTCGGCGTGGCTTGAAGCTGGCGGCCGTAGAACTGGCAGAATGTACTTGATGAGATTCAGGCAAGTGCGATTGCATGCTCCTTGACTTCAGCACAGTCCCATGATGCATCTTTCCAGCAGCCTAGCAGCTGCTTCTACTCCGATTCAGCAAGGTGTTGCATCCTGCTTGCATTAGAACTTCAAGGACACAGCTTCCACTGAGGAAGCTGCCTGGGATGAGTGCATACGTCGCGAGCTAGCAGCCGCAGAAGCTGCTCGAGCACAAAAAGTGGCCGCCGGGCGAGGCGGGTGGGGACAGGGGACCGGGGTCGGTACTGGTACGGTTGGACACGACGCACGAGTTCCACATGTCCCGGTGCCTGCAGGCGATAGCTATGAGTTCAGCGTTCAATACGCCACTTCCTTCGGTTGAGGACTTAGTGACGTGATATGACAAGATCGCATGAAAAGGGTCAGAGGCGAGGCTGACCCATTCAAGCATGCAAGGTCAGGAGCTCTATATGGTGGGCTCCTGTGAAGAGTTGGGCAGCTGGACTTTGTCCCGAAAGGTTCGCCGTAAAAGTGGTCAGTTGACAAGCTAGTGTATACCGTTCCAGGTCCACATGGCATGGACGGACGGCAACATTTGGCGAGCAAAGGCCACATATGTCATCTCTTGCAAATTCCGAGTCTCAAGCGTCTGTCACTCATGTGTCTTGCGGCTTGAGTGTGCTGAGTTGAAGATTCCTTTGGAGCGTGGAGCATCTTTGCTGCAAGACGTGGGATCCAAAGGACGTCTCGAAATTACTCGTTTTTGCTTCCCTGCCAAGGTCATCGAGTACAAGTACATTGTTGCGCAGGAAGATTCTTGGTTTGCCATTTCAGGTGCGAGCAGGATGGCCGTAGTCGCTTTCATTGCAGCTGTCGCCTCGTCGGTGTTTGAGATCGAGTTGCGAGACGCTGAGGACAATTGCCAGTTGCTTGGCAGCATTGAGAGGGTAGCGTAGAAATTTATATGTACTTATATGAACTGGATCGCTGTTTGCAGTCTCCCGTGATGCAATAAACATTTCCTCACAACCGCGGTTTTGTACAGAAATTGTGCTCGAAGTGAGAACAATTGCGATTTGTATCCTTCGATCGATTGGCTCAAATCATGCCGAAGTTCGGGTTCTTGAAACACCTTCATATATTTGTGGCCAGTTTGGCTCAATTCTCTTTCCTTCTCCCCCGCTTGACCAGTTGTACAAGCGGCAGCGACACAGCAAGATGACCACCGGGTTCCTGGCCTTTGCAAACGAACCGCAGTGCACGGACGAGAGTGCTTCCTAACTCACTCAGGACGCCGCTAAGTCCCTGCATCGGCAAGGACAAAAGCTCAGCAACTTTCGAGACCGAACCAGCGATGGTGGTCTCGGCCGTCGTTTTTGGTCCATGGCAGCTCGAGGCGAGGAACGCGATTCCAGCGGCCCCCGGAAGCCGGAGTCGCTTCGCGCTTCTGTTCTTGATGGTAAGGAGGTCAAAAATTTCGCAGCGAGGTTGTTTTCCTACCCATGCCCTGATGCTCGTATGCTACATGTCTGCTGAACAGTCCCGCTTTCGATCGAATTGGGCCGTCCTCCCCCACTCAAAGAAGCAATCAAGACATCGGATCTCCGATAGCCTTCGAAGAAGTCCAACCATGTCAAGTTTCGCCAATGCTTCGAAAGCAGAGGTCGCATGGATGTATGTATGATTCATCGATGACGGTGCATTGTCCGGACGGAAAAGGGAATGATCTGGCTTCAAAATGCGGGCTCATAGTTTGATGATCAATTGACTACGCCCTTGTCCCCTCTCTGCAAGCTGCAGTTTTCAGAACACACGGCCACGTGGCAAGATCAGTTTGCTCAATGTGGTTGGAAGGCCCTCTTTCACCACCCGTGTTGACACAGCAGCATCTGAGGTGGGAGTGTGGCTACAATCATCGTGTTGAGGCGCTGTGAACAAATTGTGCACAATGTTGTTTCGTGCTCGGTGCACCTTTTTCGCAGCATAACTCTTGTTAATCTAAAGTTTCTAAAGGCTTGGGTGTGTCTTTGGCGGTTCATGAAGCGAAGCAACCCCTGCAGTGCTGTACCGGCGGTGCCACGCTCGCGGATTCCTGGGGTCAAGGCTGAGACAGGACGGCTTTGGCCGGTATCGATGTCTCACACGGAGGTTTGTGATCACATAGGGTTGCAGAAAAAAGAGTTGCGAAGCATGAGGTCTGAGGCCAACTCAGAGGCTGTCTGAACCAGCAGTTCAATAAAAGTTGAATCCTAAATCATGACCGCTCCGGTGGATTTCTCGCTCGGCTCAGAGAGACCTCCAGTATGGTCAAGTTGGCGCACCCAACATACGCGGAGTAGCGAGGCATGATCTACTACCGAACGCAGTTCGGGGGCCCGGGAAGCGGCTGTTTCCCTCGCCAGGGCTTTGCCTCGAGTGAGGTCATGGTACACGCAGATCGCACGATGGTACGGAACGGTTTGGGGAGAGGCCAGGCAGGATTTCTCGTGGCCACAGATGTGCCGCTGCAGCTTCGAGGTAAAGGTGAAGGCGATTCTGATACTTATTTACACCTCTGCTGCATATTGGTTGTCTGCCGCCCAGCTCCAGTTTACCTGTGGTGGTTGTGTTCAAACTTCAGAGCGTGAAGGTGCTTGAAGGAAGGCCACAACTTGGGCAGAACAAGGCAGTATCCCACGCAAGAAGACAATGGCTCACATGGACTTGCTACCCGTAAGGAAGAATATTCTTGGCTCCACCATTTCATTCCTGCTGATCTTCCGTGCGAACAACGGGTACAAACGTTACATGAAGGCAGTCGGTTATGATGCGGCAGTTGTGCAGTGTCAGAGCATTGAAGCGAGGGGCGTGCAGCTTGCATTCACTTCTTCTGCGTCTTGCGAGAGATCATTTGCACTTGTGGGACCCTCAGTTTCTGGACATTAACATTCACAAGTCCTCAGCATCTGCATTCGGTGCTTGAGATCTGAGATCTGATCTTTCTTGCTGGCGGGTCGCGCAATAGACGCTGGGTGCTCAGCCTCGTCCAGGCAACGTAAGGAAGTGGGTCCGTGTTGGAAATTACTGCAGCATATGTTGCCGTCTGTTTTTGTAAACTTTGAGAGCGCTGGCGTGTGCATGTGCGCGCCAGTTCGTTTCGCGGGTGCATGCCACCGAGGGCTCCGCTGGCGCCGAGTTGGTCCTAGCTCTCGACCCGTTACCCAGGCGTAGAAGTTCCCTCCCAGTGCATTTTGCATGAAGTTATCTGGAATTCGGCTGGGAAGGAAGATGTTGAGATGGATGTCGATGACAAGATTGCAAGTGAGGCATGCAGATTGTATGCAGAATAGCTTGCCAGCGACTGCCTTGTGCCGTGCAGGAAAGAACGGAGGCTGTCCGCTGGTGCCTCATCATGGCCATCGCGTTCCAGATGCCTCTCGCCAGCAAAATTTGGGACCTGGAATTTGCTGTGGGTCCCTGAATGGAAGGCATGCACGCTTGCTTGATCAAGGCAGGTGTTGGGACAGGGCATGGTTATGACTGGTGTCTTCGCCATAAGCAATGCTGGATCCGGAGGCCTCAATAAAGGAAGAATTACAGAGGAGACAAAGCGCAGGGTGGACTGGGACAGGTATCGGATCAGGCCTTCCGTTGAAAACCAGACATAAGCAATAGTTAATACTGCTGTGGTTTGGCCTGTGCCAGGGGTCTGACGAACGAGAATGAGTTTCGCAGCTTGGATGGGATTGCTGCTTGCCTCGGAACGTCTTGTGCACGGTGGTTTCATGAAGCACTTGGCTTTTGCTGCTGATTACCCGTGGCAGAGCCCGACGCATTCGAGGTGCGGGCGGTCGCCGCCCCGCAAATCAGCTGGGCGACACCTCAGTATCCCGACCTTCCAGGGGTCGAGGAGCACTTGCACCTTGGAGCCCAAGATTTTTTGCGGGGTTGATGGCTTGACCAGGAAGTCTTCGGACCGGAAGCGAGCGCACTGCAGGACAGTTTCGAGACAGGCATACATTTCTTTAAGCTCGTGTTTCTTGGGTCTGCTTGCTTTAGGTGGCTCTGCTTGTACCCCCGCATGCTACCCGTCCCGGAACCCAAACTAGGCCAGGTGCATTAAAATTGGTTTGAATCGAAGCATACCTTGACCGTGAAAAGGTCTGGTAGGGCTGGTAGGTGCGTCTGAGTGTCTTGGTGGGGGGTCTGTGAATCGAATCAGCCCACGAGACAGTCCCAAGACAACCAAAACCACAGGCTTGGCTTTTGGTGCTTGTGCTGCGGAATGTGCTCATTCAGGATTTAGGGCCAGGGATTTCCTTGTTTGGTACTGTCTCGAGAAATGTCTCTTTGAAGATCGCAGATGTTCATACGGTAGCCTGCCACGTGAGCGCGAACAGCTGGACATGTTCTGTTGGGTTTCCTGGTGGCGTTCGGCCTGTGGAGGCTGTTGAAATTTCATTGTACTTCACTGTTTGCCGGAGATGGTCCCCCGCACGAGTCTTAGGCAGCGTCCACCCTGAGGATACGCTGACAATGTAGTTTGCTGGCCTCGGGGCTTCAATGGCTTGGGGTGACTGACATGAAGTCTTAGTGCACAGACTGCCCTATTGGCATGTGGTGGGACAAGATTCTCAGCGCTTTGCAGCCTTGAGTGCGGGGGAAAGTCACATGCCAACGTGCTCGCACTTTCGCTTACCAACCCGTTCTCTTGGGCACGGGCCTTACGAGTACAAGCCCAATCGACCGGCGAGAAGAGGGTTGTTCCTCAGCAGCCACGAACACGTTTATGTAGGAAACCGCAGACTTCTGAATGCTGAGCAGCTGAGCAGCCAGCCAACCACTCTGCAACCAGACAGAGATGCAGGCGTGTGTACGGCACGGCTGCTCAAGAAAGACAAAGCAACCTACGTATCTGGCAAGCGTCCATATTATCACAAGCTTTCAGCTGGTCGAGAGTCTAGAGTCTAGTGTCGTCTAGCGTGGCTCGGGAGTCGCGAGGTTTCTCAGAAAACTTGAGACCACCCCAATGCGACACGAATCAGAACGTAGCCCTGACGATGCAGTGCGTGCAGGCCAACTCTTGTGTGGAAAGGCAGGAAGCCCTGCGATCTGTAGGTAAGCAGATGTAGGCAGCAACGTAAGGGCAATTGCAAGTCGCGCTGGGGTATGACTAGAAGTTCTGGTCTTTGTGAGGAGTCACCGGGGGACATTGAGATTAGTCGTGCCGTCGCCTTAAGGAAAGGAAATGTTTCTTGCCCAGACACTATGCAGATAGTCTGCGAACATCTGCGAGGTCCCATACATTCGCTTGTGCACGTACCTCGTGTACAAGTTGAACGAGGCTTGGCTCTCTGTAAATGGTAGGCGTTCGCCGTTCGCCATCCATTTTGTCCAGACAACCTTGCTTCAGGTTCTTGAGTCAAAGTAACGACTGCAGCGAATGCGAAAGAGACGGGGTGAATACCGTCAGCAATCACATGGAAGAGAAGCAATGCAACCTCTCGCTGGAGTGCAGGTTTTGACGACGATCGTTAACGGCCTGTTTCCGGGCCCATCCACTTAAGAGCAAAATTTTGTCAGGGACTGTCATTGCAAAATGATGGGACGTCCCGAACACACTGTCCGAAAACGCCGAGAGGTCGTTCGCAAAGCTTATCCACCAGGCTTCTTCAGAGAGGAAATGGGAACGATTGTTTTTTCGTCCGGGTTCTCGCATCCAAGGTTTTGCAATGACTGCAAGCTGAAACATGGACAGCTCATGCGACAGCAGGTCCTTTCAGGAATTCTCCAGCGTCCCGGACAGGCTTTCGTTTTTCAGGACGTCTGAGTGTTTTCGGCCTCCATCCATTCATGTTCTGGGAAGTACCCGCAAACATCAAACGATCCGCAAAACAGCCGGTGTTGCCATCGGGGTCTGGATATATTCGAACAGCTTCTCGTTACAAAGGCACGCACGGAGGTTTTGCATTTTGAGGTACCTCCCGGTGTTTCGGTCTTTCGGCCTCCATCTATTTTGTGCGAACTGTTTCCGAAGCGACATCAGGGACACGCTCGCTTAACTGCCTCCATCGCCATGCCTGCAAGAACTCTAGGTTCCACAAGTGCCCGTGCGTGTCTGGCTGGCTTTTCCAGGTTGGCTACAGGAACATGAACGACCCTCGCATGCAAGACAAGAGGTGCAGACTCAGTAGCTGTTGCACTGGAGGGCGACACCTTGACGTTGTAGCAGGTGGGGCATGGGTGAGCGCTTTGTGCCGCTTGTGACTGCCCAGACCATGTCGCTCTCCTATTCGTGCTCCGCCGGTCTTGTGTAGCGTTGCATCATGAGTTGTTGCTCCGATGCAGCTTCGCATCCTAGTGCAGGTATTCCGAAGTCAACCAGATCATCAGCACCCCGCTTCCTTTTCCGTACAATCATTTGTGTCGCGGGCTTGCTGTGGTCGAGCAGCTTCAAATCGATCAGTCTACTTTGCAGTGAGTGAGGCAAGCTATTGCTGTTTCTGCTCGGCGCTGAGGGAGCAATTCGGCACCTTGTTGAGACATGTTTCGGGGTTAGTGTGCCTGCCCCCTGCTCCCTCTGTCTTCCCCTCGTCTCTTTCCAAGACCCCCCTGCACCGACCGCACCCATCCCCCTTCCCGCCTCATGAAGCATAATGGTTATAGTCAATAGTAACAGTAAAAGCTATAGTAATGGTAATAGTAACAGTAGCTGTAACAGTAACGCTGACAGAGACAGTCATAGTATTAGTATGAGTGATGGTCATCGTACTAGACTCTGGACTCTTAGAATTAATATTTGTATTGGTACCAGTATTAATATTAGTTTTGTACCAGTAATAGTAATAGTAAGAATAAGAGTATCAGCAAAGGTGAAGTGGCAATGATGGTAATAGAAAGAGTAGAAGGATCAGTGATAGTATTCGATAGTAACAACAAAAAGAGAGTACTAGTACTAGCGATAGCGATAACAGCAACAACAGCAATAGCAATGGCATGTGCACAGGCAATAGTAATAGTATAAGTATCAGTAAGAGTGACAGTAGTAGTAGTAGTAGTAGTAGTAGTAGTAGTAGTAGTACTAGTGAGTAAAAGCAATAGTAATAGTCAAGGTGATAGTGATGCTACTAAGAGTAGTAGTGATATTAGTAGTAGTGCTAGTAGT